>CM038218.1:25600271-25663352 GCA_021442155.1 Cymbidium sinense | reverse complement strand
TAAAAAAATAAATAAGAGTGATTGGCATATAAATTTCCAAAAATAAAAAGGATCCTAGGGGGTGGTTCCTTAGTGTGGTCGAATGTTGACTCGTTACTTATTTTACTATCCTTTAGAGTTAAAGGCTCACTACACCCCTCATATGCATTCAGTTAAGGGGCTGTTTGATTACTTATATTTGGAATGCACTGCATTAATGTATTTCAAATACACGCTTCTGAACATTTTAAGCATTTTGTCAAGTAGAAAAATTTCACAGATTTCAAATACACTGTTTGTAATAGATGAATTGCCGACGCGAATTCAAAATACACCGGCCATGGTACGCAATAATGGGTCATTGCCGCCGCCGCCGCCGCCGCCGCCGACCACCTATCATGCAGCCGCCACACCGACCGCTTTACCGGCTGACATCGCCGCACCGGCCAATTTGGCATCGGTTTGCCTACTCACCGCTTCTCCCGCCGCTTTTCCGCCTCGCTGGGGCACCCCGTCAGCTGGCTGCCAAAACCTTCGCTTTACATTATATTTTGTCAACCAAATAAAAAAAAAAGAAAGTCACGAATTTATAAAGTTTCAAAAACAATTATAAAGTAATCCTTTACATCAATTCTTTTTATATCAGATTTTCTTTATCAGATTCTAAATGCAGGCAATCAAATAACCCCTAAGTTATTGTCTACTCTCTCTCTCTCCTCTCTTAGAAAATTTTTAAAATTTATTATTAAATAAAGCTTTTATTCTAATTGATTAGCAATTTTTTTTATTCCTTTGATAAAAACGACTCGTCAATATGAATAATTAGCTTGTTAGGGACACTGATTATTATTATTATTATTATTATTTTATTAATTAATTAAGATTAAGTACTCTTATGTATTAATTAGATGTTCTTGTTATGATAAAAATAGTGAGAATTTGATGAAGGTAGAAAATACGATTAAAATTTTATTGTGAGTTTTAATATTTGCGTAACAATTTAACTTAAGTTTTATGAGTAGCTATATTTTTTTAATAAATTTGATTAATTTTTAAATACAATTATATAGCAAGATGTCGACTCTACTATATATATATATATATATATATATATATATATATATATATATATGAAGATAATGAAATGAAAAAAATAGATTGGAATGTGTTTTATTAAAATTATTTTAGTTGAATGTAATATAAATTATGATGGATTACTATTATATTATATTTATATCGAATTAAATCAATGATTTAAAATTTTGCCAAAATATATTGATATAAAATTTTCACCGATTAAATATTTGACACTTCTTATTTCTTATATAACCACAAAACAAGAGACGAAGACAACTGAACCATACAACGCATATTACACGCACCCAAATTTCAACCTGGATAACGCTAACTCGCACGTAACTCAGAACTCTCAAATAGAAATCAAAGAGAAAGAAATTACAGATCGAGCTGCGCAAGAGAGGAAACTTAGGAATGGCGACAAACAAAGAAAGCTACTTCAAACGATCGGTGTGTTATCTCCGGCAATTTTAAGGGTGATGAGGCTCTTCCGGCTGTAGGTACGGTATTTTCGGTAACTGCGGCTTGGGTAATTCATGAGGTATCTCAGGCAACGGCGGCAACTCTGGCTTGGGTAACTCATGAGGGATTTCCGGCAGCTGCATGATTTCTGGCTTGGGCAAGTCATGTGGAATCTCCGGCAATGGATGCAACCCTGGTTTGGGTAACTCATGAGGAATTTCTGGCAGCGGAGGCAACTCTGGCTTTGGCAGTTCTGGTAAAGGAGGCAATTCTAGCTTCGGCAGCGATGGGACGTCCTCCTTCGTACTGTCTTCCAGAACACGAGTGGCGTTGCAAGCTGAGTTGCCTGACATGAGCGCTAGAAGAAGAGAGAAGATGATCAGAGATTTGGAGGCCATTTTTAGAGAAGATTGGAGAACCTGGATGTGGTGGAAGGAGGATGCTAATGCATGTAGTATTTATAGTGGAAGCAGGAAAGCTAAAGCTTAATTTGCTGACTTGGTATGAAGCTAATCTTTGGTCAATTAGTTTTAATTAATTATAAGGTAGTTTAGTTGGTGGCTTTCTGTTGGTCAGTTGTTTGTGTTTGGTTTGACCCTTGCGAAATTTATCACACACTGTGAGAGAAAGAAGTTGAAGATGTCATAATTATATGGTGATTTTGTTTTAGCTCACCTTCCTATCAATATTTATATCAGAGAAAAAAGCGTGGGAGGGGATAAACAAATGCGTAAGTGTAGGAATTTAAGGGAAGATGGACGTAGCTAGCTTGATTTCGTTGGTTATTGTAAGCACCTCGTCAGAATGTAATTAGGGAAATTTTTAAAATAAGTATCATTAGAATAGAAATTAGTTAATTAAGTATGATCAAAATAAAATTTAAGAATATAATATAAATGAGATTTAAATAATGCTTCGATACCATCTGCGAAACGACGTTTAACAGTTAAAGCCGCTTAATCTTAATAATTATTTTTTTAAATACTATTAAAGGATAGCTGGGATTGTATTAAAGATTTAAAAGTTATTTATTTTTTTTTAAATTAATTTTAAGATAAATATTATTATTTTAATGCGATTTATTTTTATTATATTTAAAATAAATAATTATTTTTCATTTATTAAAATTGAGTGAAATAAATAACTATTTCAATAGTTTATAAATATTTATAATTATATCTATATTTTAAAACTATTATTTAAAAGTGATTTGTAATATAGTCATTTGTAATATTATTTCAATAGCTTTATAAATAAATTTTGAATTACAAATCAATTTCTTTTTAAAAATATAGATATAATTATATTTATAAAGCTATTGAAATAGTTAATTATTTTACTCAATTTTAATGAATAAAAAATAATTATTTATTTTCAAATATAATAAAAAATAAATTGCTTTCCAGTAATAATATTTGTCTTATTAAAAGGAAATTCAAAAATTTATTTTCAAAAAATAAATTTAAACGCAATGAAATGCTGAAACACACTTTGGATCTTTAATTGACAATCTTCAAGAAATATCCGCTTTAACGTTAAAGAAATAATAATTAATTATTTAAAAATCGCTAGTGGCGACTTTTATTTGAAAAATGCACCAAGTGACTACATTTCATCGAAGATCATTTACGCCACGTAAGATCATGGCAATTAATCGCCTAATTATAATTATTTTAAATTTTATTTTGACCATACTTAATTAATTCTATTCTAATTATACTTATTTTTAAAAAATTGCCGAATGTAATTAGACTTTAAAAAATGAAGGAAAGTGAAGGGCAAGGAGGCTATGTTTGGTTAGAAGGAAATGAAAGAGGTGAAAAGAAAATGGAAATGATAATTGAATTGAAATGGATTGAAGGAAAGTGAAGGCCAAGACGACTAGTTCTAGGCTTGTTTGCATGGCCAGCTAGAACTAGGAGAGTTTACCACGAGCCAGAAGAGTTCACTATAAGCTGGACGGGTTCACACCTTGAGTCAGTTGATGCAAAGTTGATTCATTGTGAAGCAATTGAATTCATTTTGTACTAACGGATTAGCCTTCAAACCACGTAAAGTTGTTATAATCTTAGCGGATTAGCCACAGACTTGAGTTATGTGATAATCTTGAATGTATAAAATTGGTATTCAACAACTTATTTGGTTAAGGAGGAATGGAAGAGAGAGTGTTGCTTCTTTTTTTTTATTATTGAATTTGTTGAGAAAGAAACCAAGTTCTTAACTTGGACATATGCATAGAGTGACAATTTGAAAAAAGTTTAATATATTTTTATAACAATGATAAAAATTGTCAATAAAAAATAAATATTCACATTTCTTGGACAAATTCATTTATTTAGGGCTTATCTGGCATCAATTTTATGTTGTATTTATTATTTTTATTTTTATTTTATCTTTAAAAATATTTATATGTGGTGTATTTTTTAAGTATTTTATTCTTTATTTTTATAAATAAATTACATTATTTTAAAGATATTCAAAAATAACTTTTGAGTGCTTCAATTATTTTTAAAAACACCACCACTAACTATCATCCATTAGTCTTCGCTGATCGCTACTCTCCACCACCAACCACTATCATCATTATTATTGTAATCGATGATTTTATATCACCCTATAAAAATAAGAAGAATATATATTTAATTATTATATATATTCTTTCAAAGTAAAATATAAATAAAATAAAATAAAAAGTGATTGTGGCTTCGAAAATTCGCCACCGACCTCTCGACAATTTTATTGAATTGAAGAGAGTATGATTTAAAATGTCGATGTAATTTTCGGGCATGTGAGGTAGATAAGACACTACCTGAAATTTCACCTCATTTTGGACATTAGATGTTCTAAGTTTCCTATAGCAAGCATAAGAATTACCTCTCATAAATGAGAGAGAGAACTTCATTAGGTCGTTAGATCGCTAAATGCTTTGCATATAGTAGCAGCATATAGATTTTAAAATTTGAGATTACGAAATTTATCATTTCAGGTTAAACTGGATGGTTGGGGGAATGATGACATGCCCGATCAAGATCTCATGGTTCATCAACCCGGGCAGTCGTGGTCCCTAGTCTACTTAGTTAGGAGGTAGAATCAACCCCATAAAGATCCTCATCAACAACACATGAAGCATCACCCAAGAAACTTGTAGACGTGGTGTTTGTCAAGGAGACATTAAGTCTTTTTTGTTTGTCTATCAAATGTACCTATGATTCAACTCAAAGGGCCATGTAGGGAGCATACGGCTAGCGGATCGTAATAATGGAGTCTGACCGCCAAACCACGATCATGGACTGAATCGCTTCATCTCATGGAGCCATTGGCGTCACGCAAAAAGGACCACGCACCGATGATATTGATTGAGAGTAACATACAGAACACTTGATTTGACATTGACTCCTTTGTGAGCTAAGTTTTCTTAATTTATCACACAAAAGCGGGTGGATAGATTGAGTTTTTCTTTAAGTTTTTAATGATAGAATTTCATTTAAGTTGGTTTTTTTAGATTGATATTTGATTTGAATTGATTTGATTTAAAAAATTGATTAATTTGAATATGTTTAAGAGTTTTAGATTCTCAACTCTGTTTAGCTACTAACAGAGGATTAGATCTATTATCACCCAATTAATTTCTCAAATGTTTCCGATTTGAAATTTTTATAATAGATTTTAGATTTTATTAACCCGCATAGCCTTAAGACTAAATAGAGACTCAAAAGATCCTGCATTACTTGAATTTAAGTATTTACGTAGTGGGGCCCATGCACGTATTTAAGAATTTAAGCGCTTTTATTTGAAGATTGATTTGATTTTCATTTAATTCCAACTTTACCTTTTTAGATATTAAAATTTGCACTTGAAATCTCTATGTCCAGCATACGGTATTTATAAATTTTAGCTAATTTCATCTAATTAATAAAATCATTGATTTTGAAAATCATAATTAGGATGAAATTCTTTGATTTTGGTTGAAAGAAGCCTATGATTTTTAGATTTTGATTTAAGTATCTCCATTGTATAGAGAGATTTGATTCTAAAGAAGGCATTTTGAAACTATAAGTTCAAAAGATAATTTAATTTGTTATTTTAAAAAGAAGATTTATTCCTCGAAGTAATTCTCATTTTCCCCTCTTTTATTATTCAAACTCTTCTACATTCATTCTCCCCCCTCTTTTTTGTTTGACACTTTTAGTTTAAAATTACCTACAATTTTTCTTACTTAGCGTTCTAAGTCAGTTCATTTCGCTCTACTATTTTTCCTAAGTCAAAAGATTTGACGCAACCTCCTGGCCATCCCTGTATGAGGTCGTGATCTGTTTTGTTTACTGACGCCTCTGAAATGAAGTGGAGTCTGCGACACCATTGTTTTCATCTCGTCGCACCCTCTTGAGCACGACGAAGCCTTCAAACCTGAAAGAAGACATACAATGCAATATATATTCATCCTCCATTCTCCTCTTTTTTTTCTAAGTCTAGAAATTAGACAAAATTTCAGCAACATTTCATCTAGGGGGAGCAACATTTAACGAAAGTTTACCCAAGATCTCTCAAGAAGTGTCTTTCGACACCACACTGTTTCATCTCGCCGCCTCTTGAGCAACGAGATCTTCAAATCTACAAGAAAGATAAACATATATATATATATATATATATATATATATATATATATATATATATATATATATCTCAGATTCAGTATGTATATATGTCGACATATTTTTTGACAATGACGTCTGAGGAACAAGGTAGTAATGAATGTAGCAAGAATGATGCGAAAATCGAAAGAAGAATTTATCGATAATGTTTTTCCTGGTTTCATGAGTTGAAATTTAAAGCGAGGAATGAGACACCGAAAATCAAAATAAGAATTTTCCTCTTGACGATGTTCATCCCCCGATTGCGGGGAAGCAAAAATTAGAAGGCTAAAGCGAGGAATGCGACGCTGAAACCGAAAGAAGAATTACTTGATGATATTCTTCCCGGCCATCGAAAGGAAGGGTAAAGTGAGGAACGCAGAAAGAAGACCATCTCGATGATGTTCTTCCCTGGTTTACGGTGAGGCGATTGAGGTGAAATTTGAATGGGTTGTGGGCTTACGGTTTGAAGGCTGCGGGCTAGCGAGCCGTAGGAAAGAGTCGAGCTGGCAGGCAGCGGGCCGGAGCAGATTTTGCTGCTGGCAGCGGGCGGGCAGGCGGGATGGGCTTGCGCAGCGTGCGGTTTGAAGGCTGGCTGGCGAGCTGGTGGGCTGTGGGAAGGAGGCGGGCTAGCGGGCTGTGCGGAAACGATAAGGGCCGGTCGGAACGGGCTCGGAGGCCATTTACGGGATGCGCGCAGAACGACAGCCGGAGTGGAGGCGGTGGCGCGTCCGCAGAACGGAGGTGCGGCGCCGGACCGGTGAGGCGGAATGCGGGCCGGAGGGATTCGGGTCAGAGCGTGGGTTTGCGGAACGGAGGTGGGCCCATGCAGGTTTGCGGGCCGGAGTGGGTTCGTGCAACGCAGAGTGCGGAGAGGAACGGGTCGTGCATGCTGGGCCAGCGTGCAGTGAGATTGGGCATGGAACTCACATAGTCAATATATATTGATTAAACGGGAGGTTCATTTAGTTATTTAAAATAAATTTTAAATTGATTAAACGGTTTTAATTTAAATTTTGCACCGTGAAACTCACATAGTCAATATATATTAATTTAAGGTAATTCACTAACGAACGATCCCATTCACGATCGGAGGCCGTTTGGTTCAAATCGACGTTAAATTGAGTCCATTTCAGCTCAAAATGCACATCGCAGCTTTCGACCGCTCAATTTTGGTTCACTCATCCGAATTATGTGCGAACAGTCCTACTTGATAAATTTCGACGTTTCGAAGCCAAAGGCCAGATCAATTTCACGAACGGAGGTCGTTTGATCCTCGTCGCTCTCGACTCGATACGCGGTGTGAGCATTGACGATCGCGCTTGATCGGTTGATCATCAAGTCATGCAAAATTTATATCTGGACCAATTTCGATGTTCTGAATGCGATGGTGAAGTCCGTTCACCAATCGGAGGTCATTTGGATTGATTTGGAACGCCGGTATTTATTTCGATTTTGCGCGTTACTTCTCGATTATTCAACATTTATGACTCGTAATTAGCGATAGTCTCATTTGATAGTTTTCGATATTTTGAAGCTAACGGCCAATTTCATGAACGGGGTCGTTTTTGGTCGGCCCTCGACTATGCGTAAATATGTCTGACGAGCGCTAATCGTTGATCATTAAGCTGTGCAATATTTATAACCCAACCAATTTCGACGTTTTGAACACGACGGCGAAGTCCGTTCGTTGATCGGAGGTCGTTTCGACCATTTCTAGAGACGTCCAGTGCATTTTAGCCTCGATTTACGTACTACCACTGCTGATTATTCGACATTGGCACAGATTGGTCTGAATTAAGCGTGAATAGTCTCATTTGATAGTTTTCCATGTTTTGAAGCTAACGGTACGATCAATTTCATGAACGGAGGTCGTTTGGTCATCGTCGCAACTTCCCGACTTCGATATACGTGTCGACACATTGATAGCTCGAGCGCTTAATCAATTGCTCGTTAGATTTTACAATATTTATATTCTAATCAATTTTGACGTTTTGAACGGCGAAAGTTCATTCGTTGATCGGAGGTTATTTCGACCATTTTCGGTAACGTCCAGTGCATTTTGAGCCTCAATTTGAGCATTGTCACCTCCAAAGTCAGTCAAATTCAATTTGTAGGCTTGACTTTGACCTATGACACACATATGGAGGTCAACATTGATTCAAAATGGTCCCTTTAGAATTTCATGGAAGACTGAATGATTTTAGAAAAGCATTTATCTGTGAAAAACTTATTTTACCACTTCCACTTCTACAGCTTGAAACAATATTAATTTTTCTAAAGCATAACTCAACTAGGCGAAAAGCTGATGTAGCTAATCCTTTATAGTTGCCGCTATTTAGTACTGAGGTGAGTTCCTAATAATCTCTCCAGCAGTCTATTTAGTTTGAATTAAACTTATAATCCATTATCTGCCAATGAAATAAGGCTTCTTTTGGCAGTCCTATATTGTGACAATGTATGAAATGAATTCACCATAATTTTCTCAGAAATCAAAATTAAATTTTGAAGTTTGTACATTCAGATAAACCATTAAGTCTGCATATATATATAAAAAATAAATCTTTTATACAAATTATAATTAATTATGAGTTGTGAACGTATTCAAATTCATCATCCTAAGCCCTACATGAATGGTGTAATGAATTTATTTAGCATAACAATAAGCTACATCGATTTGAAATTGTTGCGTGCTGGAAAACCAGTTGCGGTAGAGTAAAAGTATTCGCCTTTAGCTTTGTAAATCCAAAGACACACAGATATTTAAAGAGTAACAATAAAACTCTAATTTTAATAAAACCTCAAAAGAGGGAAAACCACGGGGCCCATTAAAAAACTTCCATTATGACTTTGACATGATCTTCCGACACTGGGATTAGAATTGTATATGAAAAGAACAGCTATGACAACGAATCAGAATACATGAATGAGCGAAGGAATCACGAAGAATCTGCAGAATGAACAATCATCGTAAAAGTCACGAAAGATCGATGAGATTGACACGCAACGCGGAGCTACGGCTGACGTATTGAAAATCGCTGACAGGTTGAGGATCTTGAGCTCTCCTCTTCTATTGGCCTCCTCATGAGAATGAGTTTATAGATGGAGGTATGCTCTCAGAATACGCAAAATCCAACCACTCTCCAATGGACGGCTCATGATGATTCTCGATTATATGATGTATTTTGTGTATTTGAATGATCAAATAATGAAGAGAGGAACGTTAAGACGCTTGATTTGACTATAAACACTCTATATTTGAGCTTTTGGAATTTAACCGATGTCTCAAAGTTTTCAAATGATATTTTAAGTGCATCTCAAATTCAATTCGATTAGTTGCAGACAGAGATTTATGCAATGGGAATTTTGACAGAAATAAAAGTGACTAATGCTATGTTCCCTTTTTGTGCAACATAAAAAATTATAAAATATATTCTATTCTTCTACCCATTCAAAGTGGCGATTTTATTATTACAATATAATGCATAACATAAACAGAAATAATTAATTAAATTAATTAACGATTTAATTTTAAATAATCTAATTTATAAAAATATATAAATTAAATTTATGCAGTATAATAATTAATGTATAAAATTAGGCATACGTAGTTAAAATATATATATATATAACAGACCTAAGTACTATAGTATACGTAGTTAAAAAATTTTAAAGATAAAAATTTCTTGTTATATAAATCTATTAGAGTCACCCCACCCTAAGTCTCTCCCTAATTTCGTCACATTGCTTAATATCAACGGTTTTTTGGACTGTAAGTTAAGCAACACAGCATTTAAAATTCAATTTTATCTTCCCTTATCTTCTGAAGGAATAGAAAATTTGATTTTTTATTTTTTTTTTTTTTTTTCTTTTGAAATTTTATTAGCTTTTCACTGGATAATAATGTAGTAGATAATTATAATTATGTTCTTAGCGATCTTACATGATACGTATCTATCATATTTTGATCATATATATATTTTTAAGCATTTGTAATGTATATTGTTTCCCTTTCAATAAGAAGCTCTCATAATTTAAAATATGATGCTTCCTCTTTCCGGTTTTAGAATAGAATAAAATAAAAATAACAAGCCAAAAATTAAAGAGAAGAGGCAAATACATCAAGAGAAATAATGAACTTAAATGCTGCAAGAAACTAATGCACAATAGATATTTCATATGGGGATTATTTTTAAAATAATAAGACTAACGATAATTTTAGGCATAAAAAATATAGTTAAAAATAGTCGTCCGTCAAACGGACGACTAATGATCTGCTTTCCACGCCAACTTTTTTTTTTTTTTTTTTTTTTGTTTTCTGGTTTGTAATAGAGAGAGAGAGAAAAACGGCGCGGGGAGAGAGAGAGAGAAAGAGAGAGAGAGAGAGACAGAGAGAGAGAAAGAGAGAGAGAGGGAGATTTTATTTTAAAAATATTTTTTATAAAATATTTAATAACTAAATATTTATATATTTAGTTATTAATTTTTTTATTTATATATATAATTAAATATAATTTAAAATATTTTAATTATATATATAAAAATTTATTTAATATTTTTTATTAATTAAATAATTATGTATAATATATATTTTTAATTTTGTTAATATATAATATAAAAATTTTTAAAATATATAAATAAATAAATAAAGAAAAGAATAAATTATATAAATATTTTATAAACTATATAAATAAAGTAATTATATATATATTTATATTTATAAATTTATTATTTATGTTTAAATTATAAATATTTTAAATATATGATTTATCGCCAGTTGAGGACGACTATTATTTTACTAATTATATTTTTTCGTCAAATAACTAATTATCATTAGTTGCCTATTTTAAAAATAATCCCTTTCATATGCGTAAAACACGTACATAACACCAACGTTACACAAATTAAAAAAAAAATGCAGAATAATGAAGAAATATTAAGACAAGCGTAAAGGTTCTAACACACTGAACGCATCAAGGATGGTGGGGCTGTTCGGCCGGCTGCGTGGTATTTCCGGCAAGTCATGAGGTATCTCCGGCAACGGCGGCAACTCTGGCTTGGGTAACTCATGAGGGATTTCCGGCAACTGCGGGATTTCCGGTTTGGGCAAGTCATGTGGAATCTCCGGCAATGGAGGTAACTCCGGTTTGGGTAACTCGTGAGGAATTTCTGGCAGGAGGCAACTCTGGCTTCGGAAGTTCAGGTAAAGGAGGCAATTCCAGCTTTGGCAGCGATGGGTGCTCCTCCTTTGGACTGTCTTCCAACAGAACACGAGGTGGCAAGCAAGTTGCCTGAGAAGATGAGCGACAGAAGAAGAGAGCAGATGATGATCAGAGATTTGGAGGCCATTTTTGGACAAGATTGGAGAGTCTGAATAAGATGGAAGGAAGAGGCTAATGATTGTCGTATTTATAGTGGAGTTAAGGAAGAGGTTTCTTTTTAAGACTTCTTATGAGCCTTAGCTGTGCTTAATTAGTCATAATTAAATATAAAACAGTTTAGTTGGTGCCTCTCTGAGCAGTTGTTTGTTTGGTTGGACACTTGGCGAAATAGAAACACACACACATACGAGAGAGAGAGAGAGAGAGAGAGAGATGATGAAGGTGTGGCTGTTATGTTAGTTTTGTGCTCACCTTCCTATCAGTTATTTAGAAAATTTTTCGGATGGGATGATCAAATGCACCAAACTGGGATACAAGGCCAAGAATTTCCAGACTAAGTGAGTAGTTTTGAAATTATGTAATGATTTAATTCGTAAGAATGTAGAAGTTAATTATTTTGCGCTTTAGCTCATTGGAACCATCCTTGGCTTTGAGTTCGAATGTCCTTTAGACTGTTAAACTCAAACTACTTAAGAATCTCACGTAATTCTGGCTCTGTTCTGATTAGAGTCTGCTTATAAGGCGATATTATATATGTTGGATCATATATGAAGTATGACAACTTATGATCTTAGAGAGTCTCATAATTTTATAGAATGTTTTAAGAATCATATGAAAATATATATAATTATAGACTCGAACAATCACAAATAAATATCATTCTCAATATATCTAAATCAAATCAAAAGCTTCAAAACTTACTTTGCGTTTACTTCACACTGATTCCACATATAGTATACCATGTCAAGTTGATATTGCTTTTTTACAATCAAAATGTACACTTTTTTTATTCTCATTGATATTTAATAACATTATAGATCACAAATTACTTAACTCATTATAGCATCATAATTTTTTAAGAGTAGTTCTTTACAATCCAATTTATTGGGGGCTTTTGCAAACATAATCATCCTACTCTTCTTATTTATGAATTAATCACTTTTAATCTTAATTTTTTAAATTGACTTTAAAATATTAAAATTCAAAAAAGTTTCAATCCATTTTTTTTTCATTTTTATAAAATTCCCAGACTCTAATATATGATAATAAAAAAAAATAATACATATATATTAGATAATTGATTTGTAAATATCCAAAATCATTATTGTGATAGGTAAAAAATTATTATCCAGCTTTTTTTAAATGAAAAATTATAATGCTCACTTCAACTTTTAATTTTTTTTCTCTTCTAATAAATTTATAACTACTTTTATAAATAGTTGCAACCTCCAAAACAACATTGTATGTGAGATTACTTGCACGCGATTGTGGAAAAAATAAATTTAAAAAAAACTATTTTGGTTATTAAAAATTAAATATTTTGTCATAACTGCCTCACTATAATTTATCTAGTAATAAAAAAATTTATTTTTAACACAATTTTAAGAAGCAACTAGAAAGTTATAGCCAAACAAATTATAATTATTTAATGAAAAACCACACATTAAAAAAGTACTCCATACCAACTGTTAAGTCATGTGTTCCTCCATTTTGATTAAAAAAAATTCTGACCAACTGTAGTATTTTGATCGTATCGGAGTCATTTGTTATCGAATTCAAATAACTTGGTATCAAATCACAAAATTAGCTGACTTTCATGTTGAGGAATTGAGATTGCTTGATAAGAAATTTCGATGTATGAGTTTGGTTGCATTTATGATTTAAATTTCAATATATATATATATATATGTGCATATGGAACCCTATATATATATTTGAAAACAAAGGAAAACTCAACCTAAAGGACAATTTATGATTCTCTCACCCAAGCCACATGGTTTTGTATTATGTATATTTTATATGAAGATAATAACTACATTAATTTTTATATAAGGAGTTTTTTTCTTTGATGTCACCCATGAATTATCTTGTTTTGATTAGTAGACTTTGGTCATATTAAAAATAGAAAAAATAAATGTGGTGAATGCCTATTTTCTATTTTTATGTTTTTTTTTTTTTTGCATTTTTTTTATTTGTTCACTTTATAAATATATGAGATAAACTCTCATGAAATATAGAGTGAATTGAATTTTGAATACTTAGTTTTGCATATTGGAGAATTTTGCTTCTTCTTTATCTTAAATATATTTAATATTTAGACTATTTTTAAAAAATATAGAAATGTAAAAAAAATTAAAAATATTTTAAAAATAATATGGTTATGATCACCTATAGGATACTATTGATCCCATGAATTTATTAAATAAAAAATGTAGAGTACAGAAAATATAAAAATGCAACAATAATCAAGCTATCATATGATCTACAACTACAGAGTATGAGTACATCTAATGCACGGTGGAAGTGCCACTGAGTGTAATGTGTCATGGCCGCAAGTGATGCCGGCGCCGCACATCATCGGTGAGAAGACAGAGATGTGTAACATCGACATATCTGCGATGGTCAAAAGGGGATTATGGGCACCGCATGCATCGTGGCATGTATACGGATGGGTGAGGGAAGAGGGTAAGCATGCAGACAAATGGGAACATGCCTTCTGGCAGTACGGAGTGCTATATGTGTGGACCGACATCGGGACGATGGACGCATCAATGTAGCATGTAATCGAGAAGACTGGCGTTGCATAGGAACCACCGGCTTGCGAGATCTCTACCGCTATCGATATGTGCATGTCCTTATTAAGTTTTCTCGATAATTCACATGAATGTTGGAAATCGATCCATATCTCTCCCAAAATAAGTTGAGAATATATCCTGCGTGTCAAGATATGTTCCTCTGGAGACAAAGAAATTATGTTATCAACATATAAATTTATGAATAGCATAAAATTTTTTAACACTTACCATCAGTCTCCCTCCAGGAGCACGAGGATAGTAGGTGGTTGGCGGTATGATAGGAGCCTAAGCAAGGAGGCTGGATAGATACCACCTCATATACCGACTCACCGCCGGTCAAGCAGTGGAAGCACCAGAAAGAATGACATGGTTCGCCTCCCACTATAATATGTAAGCTCGGTGGTACTCAAACCGTTAACATCGCCTTTCCCGACATCGATAAAATGAAGGATCTATGGATCTACGCCGACGGGTGATAGCCCAAACTTCAGAACGCGATGGGAGGTACCACTCAATGCGCTTTCAACTGATCAATGGAACCCGAGCCATATCACGACTCCAAAAACATCCGCCACTGGTGATCTGTTGTCCATAAGGTTCCATATCACCTACGAGTAATATAATAAATTTTATGTCTTTAAATTAAAAATAATAATAATAACCAAAAGTGCACTTGGCTGCTCAAGCAAACCATTAAGCTCATCTCAGACACTCTAACATGATGTAAGATTAATGCAACCATTTGAATTGGAATCATTTTCTTGCTTTTAAATTATGGATCACTTACTTTTGATTCTATGTGTATGCTCTCTTTCTTTCTCTCCTTCTTCTCAAGGTAAGGTTAATAAGGTCTCATATCAACTATAGATATATTAAGATCCAATAATATGCATACAAAGTAACAATTAATCAAATCATATACAAATGAGTTTACTAAAATTGATAACCTAAAGTTATTTCATCATTTTTTTCTGTATCATATTAAAGGACTAATAAAAATTGATAACCTTTCACTAAAAAAATTCAATGAATTTCAATTACAAATTCTAAATAGAGTCATATTTAATAATGAACAAATTCATATACTAAACCTAATCTCAAACCCTTAAACAAAAAAAAAAAGTGATGTTCATATCCAAACCTAATCTCAAACTCCATTAGATCTTCTTTTTTGAAGCATCTTCTAAACTCACAACTATCAAATAAAAATATGACATTAAAATCATATTAGTTATTTTATTGGATGTAGTTAAACTTTCAAACTTTGTTGGAATGAAAAATACATTTCATAATTTAAAGGCACACAAAATAAGTTAGATCCAATAATATGTATACCTAAAATACTAAAATACATATCACAAATGCATACCCATTTATTTTGAAAAAAACCCAAAATACTTTTTTCCGCCAAAAGGCTATCCTAGGTATCACGGAATCTTGTTTATGTGGCCGGTGGAGCATGGAGCTATGGGATACGCCTAAGAATGAGAGATCGGATCCCAATCTCGGTTAAATTTTTTAAAAAAATTGATTTAACTCATTTATCTACTATTTTTAAATTTTTTTAAACATGCTTAATTCGCTAATTAAAATTTTAACCATGCTTATTTTAAAAATTTTGCCTATGTTGGATCATATATGAAGTATGTGGCCAACTTATGATCTTAGAGAGTCTCATATAATTTTTATAGAATATTTTAAGAATCATATGAAAAGATATATATATAATTATAGACTAGAACAATCATTAAATAAATATCATTCTCAATATATCTAAATCAAATCAAAAGCTTCAAAACTTACTTCGTGTTTACTTCACACTGATTCCAAAATGTACAATTTAATAACATTATACCATTTCAAGGTGATATTGCTTTTACAATCAAAATGTACAATTTTTTTTATTCTCATTGATATTTAATAACATTATAGATCACAAATTACTTAACTCATTATAGCATCATAATTTTTTAAGAGTAATTCTTTACTATCCAATTTATTAGGGGCTTTTGTAAACATAATGATCTTATTCTTCTATATTTATAAATTAATCACTTTCAGCCTTAATTTTTTAAATTGATTTTAAAATATTAAAATTCATAACAAAAGCTTAATTCATATTTTTCATTTTTGTAAAATTCCCATACTCTAATATATGACGCCGGCAATTCAAAAAAATAATACATATATATTAGATAATTTATTTGTAAATATCCAAAATCATTATTGTGATAGGTAAAAAACTATTTTCCAGCTTTTTATAAATGATAAATTATAATGCTTCAACTTTTAATTTTTTATTTTCTAATAAATTTATAACTACTTTTATAAATAGTTGCAACCTCCCGAACAACATTGTATGTGATGTGAGATTACTTGCACGTAACTACCTCACTATAATTTATCTAGTAATAAAAAATTATTTTAACACAATTTTTAAGAAGCAACTAGAAAGTTATAGCCAAACCAATTATAATTATTTAATGAAAATCACACATTAAAAAATTACTCCATACCAACTGTTAAGTCATGTGTTCCTTCATTTTGATTAAAAAATACTTTAATATCATTATCATGACCATTATTAGTTTTTTTTTTTTTTTCTAAGTTGAAAGCTGCAGATAAAATGCATAAAAGTAAAATCCATATATAGAAACTCCACCATGACAGAAGTCACAGAAGCAAAGTTCCACGCAATTATCTCTGTATCAAAAGTTAATTTTCAAGGCATCTCTCTGAGAAGCAACTAGTGGGCCAGATATATAAATGAAAAGCCCATAATAAACCATGTGTAGTCCTGGACTGGATAAGCCAAGCCCATGATCAGCCCATTCAAAATAAATGCACCTGTTGGTGATTTAAGAATAGTTATAGCACTCTCCTAACTTCTGTCTGCTCAAGGGTTCATCAGTTGTATAACGATTTCATGAAAAAACAATAAAAAAAGTTAAAGATGCAAATCAGTATACTAAAATTGCTAATCAAAACTTAATGTCAGATTATTCATAACTAATTCTTTTTTTTCCTCTAAAATTTCACACTGCTTGAAGGAATTTTAAGGTTTTAAAAGTCTGGCAGGCATTTGTGTTTCAAGTATTATAAATTTTAAAAACGATTTAATCACTCTTCACACGTCAGGCTTATTTGATTGCTTAAAATAAAAATGTGTCAAAAAAAAAACTAATTTTATTTTTATTGTAAACCAACTAACAATTATAATGAGATTTATGACGTTTTAGTCTAGAAAATAAAAAAACGGCGAATGAAAAATAAGAAAATGAATAAATATCAGCATCAAAGCAATAAACCTGTCAAATATAAATATTATAAGAACAAGATCAATCATGAGCCTTAATCAATTATTACATTAAAATTAAGTCCATGATGAACTACTTAAAATTAAAGCAATTAATATTATCCTCTTGTTAAACTCAGTTAAAGTGTTTTAAAAATATTTGCTTATTCTATATTTGTGAGGATATAAATGTTGGGAATTTAAGAGAGGAGAAAGAGAATGAGAGAAGCAAAGAGCACAATTTCACACACACAGAAAAAGAAACATAAGAAGATTTATGTGGTTCAGCATCTTGCTTACGTTTACAGGCGCACAAGGATCTCACTATATTTCTCTTTTACAATGAGCTTAGGAGAAGATACAAATTTTGGGATGCATCCTCCCATGGATTTCCTCCCTTTTTATATGCTAAGATGAAGTTGGTAGGTTTGGAGGAGAAAAAATTTTAATTGACCATCTAGGCACCAATTTTTGAATTTCAAGTGTGAAATAATTCAATTTTGGTGGCTACCTAACTTTAACAAAAAAAGAAAAAATATGTGTAATTTGACTCCACATTTAATAATCTCCCACTTGGAGTCAAAAAAATATATTATATTTGAACACTTCTCTCAATACACTCTATCATGTAGATCCACCAATGCTCTTAGTGTGACGCCTCCATCATCATGACTTATGGAAACCAACTGAGGTTATGCATAACCTCAGTTTTGAGATGATCACCATCTTGTTCAACATACCTACAGGATTCTTTATTTCATAAATCGTCTCCAGTTGTAGAGTTCTATCATCATCAATTTTGATATAATATCGTAGTTGTATGTGTTTTGTTCTTGTATGAAAATTGGATTCTTTATTAGATGGATGACACTCTTCTCCACAAGAGGGTGATACTAGTTTGCTTTTTTTTCTAATTCTTAAAGAAAATTCTTTAACCATATCATCTCTTTACCTACTTCTGAAACTACCATATACTCGGCTCTGGTGGATAGCGAGACACTCTTCTGCAGTCTAGACATCCAACTAATTGCAGTTCCTCCAAGTGTGAACACATAACCTGATGTGTTCTTGTGACTATCTAAATTTCCTCCCAAGTCAACATCTGAGTATCCCTGTAGATATAGTTCATTATTTCTAAAGTAAAGAGCTATATTTGAAGTACCTTTTAAATATCTTAGGATCCACTTCACGGCTTCCCAATGCTCCCTCCTCTCCTGAATTAGACATAAATTTGCTCACAACTCCTACTGCATGAACTATATCTAGTCAGGTACATACCATAGCATACATTAAATTGTCAACTACAGATCATGAGATTTTGGTGACTTCTTTTTAGATAGCCTGAAATAACTACCCAAAGGAGTCTCTCTTGGCTTCGCATTCTGAACATTGAATCGATTCAGAACCTTCTAGATGTACTTCTCTTGGGATAACTCCAAGGCCCCTTTAGATTTATCCCGAATAATCCTGATGCCAAGGATTTATTTTGCTGCTCCCAAGTCTTCCATTTCAAACTCCTTTGATAATTACCTTTTTAACTTATTAATTTATATTATGCTTGCTTCTGCAACCAACATATCATCAATATAAAGCAACAAAATAATGTAGGACTTATCTAACCTCTTGAAGCAGTAATGATCCATCTCACATCTAGTGCTTGCACATGAAGTCTTCAAATTTCTTCTACCATGTCTTAGTGCCTGCTTCAGCCCATATAAGCTCTTTTGAAACTTGCACATTAAATTTTCTTTTCCTGGAACAACAAACCCTTCTTGTTGTTCCATATATATTTCTTCCTCGAGATCTCCATGAAGAAAAGTAGTCTTCACATCTATTGTTCCTGATATAAATCTTCAGTTGCAACAATACTTAAGACCATTATAATGGTAGTCATCTTTACCACTGGTTAGAACACATCTGTGTAATCGATCTCACATAGTTACTGAAATCCTTTGACCACCAATCGAGCCTTATATATTTTGCTCCCATCAGACTCTTATTTTACTCTATACACCCACTTATTCTGCAATACTTTCTTGCTTTTGGGTAATAGGTCTAATGTTCAGGTTCTGTTCTTCTCCAAAGAGTTCATCTCTTCTTTCATGGCTTTCTCCCACTGTATAAAATCTCCCGCCTACAATGTTTCCAAGTAGTGCTCTGGCTCCTCATTATCTGCCAATAATAGATAATATAAAGATGGAGAATACAAGCGTGGGCCTAGATTGTCTAGTAGATCTCCTCAATGGCATAAGAGTAAATGGCTCTTGAGCCTCTTGTATAGAAGCATTTGGATCAATACTAAAACCTTCGAGTTTTATCGATTTTCACCGATATCATCTAGATGACTTCTTCATGTTTCTCCATGCTTCGTAGTTTTTTTAATTTATTCTTAAGACTTATGTGTTCATCAAACATTATATCTTTGGCTCTTATGACTTTTTTATTTTAGTCATCCCAAAATTGGCAACCAAAATAGTATGAGCCATAATCAATGAAGTAACACTTTTTTCTTTTGCATCAAGCTTATCTGATTCAAATCAATGTGCACATATGAAATATAACCAAAAACTTTTAAATGTGAAAGTCATACCTCTTTTCCACTGACTCTTCCTCAATTTCAGCTTTGATCTAAACTTCTCCTTTTGATAATCTAGCATCCCATCATCCTCAAGATAGAATTTACCAAAATTTTTTTGATATAGTTATATTGTAATTCACGACAAGGGGTAGAATGAAATGACATACCTGAGTCAAGAATCCAAGACTCAATGGGACTCTCAACACATCATACTTGTGCTTCAAAGTCATCTTCAATTAGTGAGTTTGTTGACTCCTGTTGGCCTCACTTTTGGAGTGAGTTCTCAACTTCCTCATCATAGATCTAGGACTCTTATAGACACTAAGAGCTTCTTAGTATTAAGACACTTCAAGTGATTAGGTGAACACTTAATTTAAGCCTAAAGACTTTGAAGAGTTAGTCATCAAAACATATTATGCCTTAGAGACTCGGGAAAACTAGCCTACCATATAGTCTAAACCAAATCCATGCTTTCCTTCTCAAACCAAACCTCAAATTCATATCAAACCAAATTTTCAAGACTTATAATCAATCCCATGATCAAATTCAAGCTCAAGATTTCTCCATAAAACTCTATAATTAAATTCAAAACCCTTCATAAGCGATTTGATTTTATCATGTGGATTTAGCCTTAATCAAATTCAAATCAATCTCGATTCAATTAATTTTTTCAAAAGATAAACTCAATCTTTCAATCATTTACCAAATCTAAATCCAAATTCCAAACTCCAAACCAAACAAATCAAATCAAAACCAAGATCAAATTTCTCTCTTAAGCCTTATGACTCACTCTCATAAGCTTAATCAAATCTCAACCCAAATTATCCCAAATTTAATTGATTTTTTTATAAATCAATTATTCTTTCATTTTATATTGACAAATATAAATAAAATCCAAACTCAAATAGCTAAAGCCAAATCAAACTAAATCAAACCAAGCCAAAATCCCTTCTTAAGTCCTATGGACCTACCTCCATAGGCTTAATTAAATCTTAAACTAAATCAACCCAAAATTGATTGATATCTTTATAAATCAATTATTCATTCATTTATATTCATAAATATAAATGAAACACACTCTCTAATAATAAAAAATAAATCAAACTAAATTAATTCCCTACTCAAGCCCTTTTGACCTACATCCATAAGTTTGGTCAAACTTACTTCCAAATCACTCCAACCCAAGTGATTTTCTCTTGGATAATTTATATCTTCAATTATATTCTCAAATATAATTGAAATATAAATCCAAATAGCTAAAACCAAACCCAAATCAAATCAAAATTTTAATTTTTTTAGCCAATTTTTTGAACTTGGCTAAATGACACCCAAATCAATTCAAAAACCATGGAATTTTTCATGGATCAATCTTTCTTTCAATCACTCATCTAAATATAAACATAAACTACAATTATTAAACCAAAATCAAGTCAGCCCAAGTCAAACCCAAGTTAGCCTTTTTGACTTGAAAACTTTAAATGAGCCAAAATCCATTATACTACAAATTGATTATAGTTGGATTTATTTTTCAATCCTAGGCTCATGTGTGAGTTCCACTAAACTTGAATCAAGCAAAAATCAAATCAATTGACTCATTTAGGTCCACTTGACCTAAAGTGACCTGAAGATCCTTTTTGAGTCAAGTTCTAATACAACCCAAATTGGATTAAACTAAGCTCATCCAAATCTCATATCATGATCAACAATCACATTGGGATGATCAATCACCTCAATTTGGTCAAACCAACCCAATTAAGTCCTTTGACTAAACCTTTAACCTAAATGAAACCTAAACTAGCCAAACCCCACCATATACCAAATTGATTGAATCCATTGATTCAAACCAATTCATAATCAATGATGGAAGATGATCAAATCCTCAATTGAGCCAAACTAAGTCCAATTGACTAGTTGATCTAAGTTTTCCCAAATTGGCCTAAAAAGCTAAAATGGGTCAAATCATGATTTAACCCAAATTGATTGCAATCAATTGCTCAAGTTCATTCCAAATCACTTATTGAACTTGACTAAAGTCATAATTGAGTTAAATTTAACCAATTGGTCAACTTGACTCAACCTAGCCCAAATTGACCTAAAAGGTCAAATTGGCCAAAATCTAAATTAAACTCAAATCAAATCAAACCAAAGCCTATAATCATTTTCAATTAACCAATTGAACATGAACCAACACCTAACCTAACCTAATTAGATCAAATTGGTCAATTTGTCAACTTAGCCCATTTAACCTGTTTGAATCCAAGCGAGCCAAAATCAAACCTAAGCCAAATTGATTGAAACCACTTAAACTAAAACTATTTAAATCATCATTTGAACCTAACTCAAGCCTTGGTTTGACTCAATTTGACCAATTAGTCAACCCAACTCAACATGAACCCAGATGAAGCTAAAGCACTTAAAACCAACCCATGGAACCTTTGTGGCTAACCAAACCCAGCCCAAATTGGCCCTTGGTCAGCCCAAAATCTGCCAAAAAGTAAAGTTGACCCCACCCAAGAGAATTAGCCATTGGACAAACTTCTTTATATAGGATTATTTCCTCATTTAGCAAATCCTCCTATCACTTGCAGCCATCCAAGTGCCAAGGTGTGCAAATTTCCTAGCCCAACCTGAAGAAGCTTAGGATCAGCCATTGACCAAAGGAAATCCAACTCTTCCTCCTCACTTAAAGCCTAGGTGTTAAATTAAGATAATTAAAAAATTTAACAACCCCTTAGCTGGATGTTGTATGCTTAATATCATGCATGCCATCTTGTTTCACTTTCACTTAGAGAAGGTTTTCATCCTTGCTCGATAGGAGAAGACTTGACCTTTAAGGGTCTCCCTTGTGGTAAAAAATACATCTTTCTCTCTGATTTAGCTAATAATATCATTTCATAATATATTTAGACAAATAAAATCTTAAGGCCTTTGTCAAAATAAGGTGTCCAAAATCAAATAAAAATTGATACAATTTTCATTAGACTAAGTCATTATTCATACGACTCATAGTCTTTTAGGGAGTGGGTTTAAGGACTTTAGTTTATTTCTAAATAATAACATCCTAACCATCTTGCAAAATATATGACTTGACCACATAGTTTTAAAATGTAAAAGGAGTTAACTGGCTGCCACTCTAGGAGGTTATAAGTCCAGCAGTTGGGTGGTTTATCCTCTTTTGTAGAGATAAATAATATACACATTTTTGTCTTAGATTTAGGACGTGCTTTGGCCCTCGGTAAAGCTCCTTAGATTTAGGATATGAGGTTACTATTTTCCCTTGGGGTACAAGCATAAAACCTCACATTTAGGCATTTCCACAATATTATATTGTGAGATTATAATTCCTAGTTTTTTAATTATTTTCAACTCACATAAGTAATTCTCTTCAATTTTAAATATATAAAGCCCAACCATAGGGTAGATTGGAATGTTCACTAGATTTCTTAGCATTATGAGCATTCCCTACTTATCTCCTTTGGCTTCGATAAGTAAGTCTCTTCTTTTGATCTATCCCACTTGATTTTTCTAAATATAATCAATCCTTTGATAGTCCTATCTTTGAAATCTTTAGAGATAATAATTGCCTACTTTAATTTTGACCTCCATATGTGTGTCATAAATCAAGACAAGCCTACAAATTGAATTCGACGGACTTCGGAAGCGACAGTGCGCAAATCGGGGTTCAAAATGCACTGGACATCATCTAAAATGGTCGAAACGACCTCCGATCAACAAACAGACTCTGCCATCGTGTTCAGAACATCGAAATTGATTAGAATATAGATATTGCAAAATCTAACGATCAATCGATTAAGCGCTCGAGCTATCAATGTGCACGATATGAAGTCGGAACTCGAGACCTCCGTTTATAAAATTGATTATGTCGTTAGCTTCAAAATATCAAAATCTATCAAATGAGACTATCTGCGCTCAATTTGGATGAGTCTGCACAAATGTTGAATAATCAAAAGTTGTAGCGCGCAAATCGAGGATGAAATGCACAAGGCGTCACCAAAATCAACTCAAATGACCTACGATCGATGAACCGACTTCACGATCATGTTCAGAACATCGAAATTAGTCAGGATATAAATATTGTATGACTTGATCATCCGATCTGAAGTCGCCAACAAGCTGAATGACGATATCAAGGAAAGGATCAAATGACCTCGCGAAATTGATCACGCTTTGAAATGTCGAAATCTATCAAATAAAATTGATCACACTCGAGATGAGTTTAAAAATCGAGTGATCAAAAAATGACGCGCATTTTGAAATTGAAATTTGACGACAACCAAACGCCTCCGCGAAACACTACGCCATTGCATTCAGAATGATAGAATTATTTTGAATCAACATATATATTGACTATATAATGATGTCGGCGTAAACTTCATTTTTAAAATTAATTAATATTTGAAAAATCAATACAAAAAAGTGTCTATTAAACCCACAGTTCTCATGCAACTACTCCCGCATGTCGGTTCGAACGCAAGTCAACCGTTCCCTCCTAGTTGAAAAAACTATATAATTTGAATCACTCAACCGTTTTCTCTCTTCCATTCTGGAACCGCAAGGCAACCGTTCTCCCTCCAAAGGAAACCGCAGCCCCCTTCTCGATTTTCTGGCCAAAAACCGCATGCATGCAGAAAACCGACGTAACTCACCCGACTCTCTCTCTCTGTCTCGGTGAGAAATGAAAACCATGGCTCTCTCTCTTGACATTTCCTCCCCCAGATTTCAGTTGGCATGATCCGACCCCTTGCGTAGGCGTCAACCTCAGCGCCATGGTTGTCGAGCCTTCAACAAGCAAAGACGGAGGAAACGATCTTGATATCGGAAATTCCACCGATGATCCCCTGCATCGCCGGAGGTCGCCTGAAGGATTCCACCGCCGATGTCTCGCATGATAATTTCACTTCCTGACGACTGCCTCTTCGTCCACTACAGTGGCCATGGCACCCGTGTCCCGGCTGAGACCAGCGAGCACGATGACACTGGCTATGATGAGTGCACCGTTCCTTACTACATGAATCTAATTACACATGACAGTTTCAGAGCTTGTTGATGATATGCCTAGGGGATGTTGGCTTACCTTAGTCTCCGACTCATGTCACAGTGGTGGCCTGATTAAGAACGCCAAAAAACAAGTTGGTGAAAACACCAGACGTAATGAAGAAGAAGAAGAACCGAGTTTTGAGTTCAGCTTCTAAACTTACTTAAAGCATAGCGTGCACAATGCTTTGGAATCCCGTGGCATTTGATAGGCAATTTTTTTAAATTGAGTACGGTTAAAATGTGAATTAGCTAATTGAGTATTAATAAAAAAAATTTAAGAATAGGTATAGTTCAATAGTGACACGCACGTCGTTTCCGACGTATGCGCCATGAAAGAGCGGCCGGGCTTCGATCGGCGCCGCCCAATTAGTGGGCTTCACCAGATATGGAGCCGCCGCCCAATTGGGCGACCGCCCGATTTTAGCGATCGACCGATCGGCCCTATCTCCTCGCTTTTTCCTCCCTCAAACTCCGCTCTCCTCAGGAACTCCGACCAACTCACCGCACCGAGCACGGTCCTCCACCCTCGAAACTTCCGCCGGCCAGGTCTCACCGCCTGTATTGTGCTTTTTTTGTCCCGTTGCACACGACTTCTTCTAGGTATTTTTTTACTATTGCTATCACTCGATCTCGTTGCACACTAAGTATAATGATAATACTTGCAATTTTATTTAGCTAATACTCATAAATTTAGCTAATACTTGCAATTATATTTATGTGCATGTGAGTTTTCAAGATTTTAGGTATTTTGTCTATGGAAATGATATTAAAGATTTGTGTGGATGGCCCTACATTAGTTGGTCATATAGTAGTTGGCATGGGTTGAAAATAAGAATGATGGCTTCATTACTGCAATTTTGGAAGGCCTCTTTGCTTGTGTGAGGGCATGAAAGTTATCCCATTGCACTTATTTTAGATTGGCATTTTGGAGAGCCTTTCATCTTTCGATTTAACTTAACTTCTATCTATGCATTCAGGTTGTCTTTGGAGAGTTATTTTCTTTCTCTGAATTCAAGCAATTCATCATAAATGACAATTTTGTTGTGAATCTTGATATTTGAGTGAATTTAGAAAATAATTATTGTAGGATAAAATTGTAAATATAGCCAAGCTTAGCTTGATTAGTTTTAAGTAATTTGAATTTGAACTTCACTCAAGATTATATATTGAGTTAGGAGCTTGAATTTATTTTTATTCTGACATGCCTTTAATATATAAATCATAAAGAAGTTTTTTATTTTAAAATAAATATGTAGTAATCCTTTTTTTAACTAAGTAGTAAATTTTTATTTATAATTTATTTGTAATTTATAAGATTGTTGATGCTTCTCATGTAGCCAAGTTATTCTTCAAAAAAAGCATTTGTCTATGTGGATTTCCCACTCATTATATGTGATAAGAATGTAAGGTTTGTCTTAAGATTTATTTCCCACTTTTATTTAGCTGCTGATCCGTTATTTCTCATAATTTGCAATATGTAGCGTTGATTGTAAATCATAATCTTCTACTTTTCTGACAGGTACGATGGCAGAGGAGCACCGCCGCGCCTAGGACGTCGGCGACGAGTCTGCTAGGAGGCCCCCACCATTGGGAGGGCACCTTCCGAGGTTCATCCTAGTATTGCCTCCCTACGCATGCATCGAGCCGCCACCCCGATCGTAAGTGAATTTGTTTTTTGCGTAATGTGTTACCCGCTACCTTTTATTTCGGACAGGTACTTAGATTTTTTTTTTAGAGCACCGTATTTGAGGCCACATCACACTAACTTATGCTGAAGGAGTGGCCCATTACATGCACGAGATTCATCGAGGTGCTAGTGGGCCGATCGGTGAGTCGCCTACGCTTCATCCTTGGATCACCGCGCTTGGTTGAGATGGTCTCCAGACAATACCTTCCATCTCACCGTAGTGAGATGACCGTGACGCTTCCGACGCGATGATTCTAGGCTACGGATTGATGGACCACCTATCATAGGCCCGGATTGGCGAGGAGAAGAGGAGAAGAGATGGGACACTTGGCCTGCACTGGCGATGATTTGTTAGACGACACCCATTACCAGCGTGATGTACCATGATCCGATGGTATATCGACATTCGTGATGGGCCGTGCACATGCTAGACATGCATGCCAGGGTGGCTTAGGTGGACTTTCTATGAGAGTCATCATCCCGAGCACGAGGAGTTCTTCCGACGCGGCTTATATTTTATTTCGACGTCGCTTTACCGCCCGATACTGTTCGAGGTCCACCTATAAGATACCACTCTGGAGGATCTAGATGCTTTTAGCATGATGTCTATAGGTGGAGCAATTTTGGCTCATCTATATAGGAGTCGACGAGTCGACTAGGGCCAACATGGCTGGCTGCCTACACCTCCTGATTTGGGCTTGGGAGCATATTCAGCCGATTTACATGTACCATATCCTGCAGAGCTTGTCGGTCTCAGCGTTGGTTTGAGGTATGTGTTGTTAACTACACTTTCAAATTATGCAGCTTATATATATGTTTAAAGCTTTCGTGTGCGTGGAATGAGAAGTATGTTCAACCCAATAAATAATGTTGCAAAGGTAATGTAAATGAGCTAGATGGTTTGCACAACACACAGTTGGATCCGTTAACACTTTAGTCTAAATAATCAATGTAGATTATGTTTTAACATAATTTTATCATATGTAGTGATCCGGGAGTCGATAAAGGAGCGTGATCACGACATCTATCAGATATATGCTCTATAGGCTCTGACATATGGTTAACACGAGTCCCTCTTATCAGCTGGAAGAGGGTTGAGTGGTATTTACCAGATAGAGTGCTGCGCCAGTTTGGCCTTACTCCCAGAGTAGATGTAGCCCCGGTTGACCCTAGTTTCAAAAGGGTCGATGGTCGGGGTAAAGCAGATGCCGACTGGGTTGAGTACCACCACACATGCTTTCTTGGGAGGGATTGCCTCACAAGGGACTGGGAGGAGATTGTGGACGTGAAGACCGCTATCCCAAGATACGCTACGGTTCGTGATCGTGGCTTTGTACTTACGCAGCCTGACAGATCCTCACCACTTACTACGTTAGAGCACCGCAGAGCGCCTTTATGTAAGTTATGATATAAGTAAATATTCAATATTTTTGTAAGTTATAATTTTACATTCTATTTTTTTTGTAGCAGGTAAGACCATATCAAGAACTCGACATATTTCACCCATACTTCTGCCGTGGATGATCACCACTTACATGTGTCGAGCAGGTATGAGATGATATGTGAGACCTTTGATGAGCGCGATGTATTGATGACACATACACGGACGGCTACAGAGGGTGTCGCACAAAGATGACCGGAGCGCCACCCATCTACTTCTCACGATCCGTGTCCTTCTACCTCGATCCGTCCTTCACGCGATCCAAGACCTTCTACATATCAGCCTACATATGACTCGTAGCCACCTAGATTCCAGTCACAGGATGATATGTCGCATAGTGCCGAGGATCTTTCACTAGAGGGCCATCATCAGCTGCGTGATCGTCCATCTCGTGACAAGTACACACACGAGTGGCGCTATTCCATGCAACGAGGAAGGCGTTGTCTCACGGTAGGGTTTAGACGTTGTCATACTACATTTGATCTTTCTGTTTCATTACAAACTATAAAGTCATGTACACGATAACTTTGATTATGGCATAATGAATTTTTATTAGTTGTTTTTCTAATTTTTAGTACTTATTTTATCTGTGTACATTTTATTAGTTGTTACTTTCTTACATGCATACCAATGAATTTTTATTTATGTATAGGTAATGTATTTAAGGTTTGGTCATGGTTTTTGAACAAGTTTTATGCTAGATGTCCACTTAATGCAACTCCCCAATTTCCCTCATTAGGGCTTGGGACCAAGCGATAGTGTTTGGAGAAACTTGAAATATGGAGTTCGATCTTTTAGAGTGTAAAGGTTTTTGTTTCTGTAGATTTAAAATTGCATGCATAGAGTGTTATCTTAGCTGTTGAAGATTTAAAAGTTGGTTTATGACAATTTCAATTCATTAAAATCAACTATCTAATGCTTCGTTGGTGCAATTTCTTTGCTATTCTCTTGCATTGGCATGGTGTAGCTTTCTTCGCATCGCAAACCATTCTGCGTTCTATGAAGAATATAAGTAGGGATCTTCCCCACTAATGAAGCCGGCGCCAATTCTGGTGCTCATTATCAATATTTGTCCATTTGGTCTAAGGCCTGCAAAAAACATTTCACTCCCAAATTCTGAATAATTGGAATATCTCAACCGCCTCTTCAGAGTTTGAGTTCTATACGTACCCATCAACAAGGACATTGTATGATATATGATCGGAGTTGGCGAACATATAGTAGCATCTAAATTGTTTTCATTGAGTTTTGTTTTACTTATTAGATAAGTGCTACATTTATAATATATGAATAATTGTGATATTCTATTAACACTGAAATAAACATACAGTAGTATCTTAATTTTCTCACCTTTACTTCCCAATTTGAGCACATAAACATATACTAATCAACCAATTCATTTCACAAATGGACAAGAAACAAAAATTCATAATGCCGTAATCAAAGTTAGCTTGTACATGACTCTGAAGTTTCAAATGAAACAGAAAAATAAAATGTAGTACAGACACTGTCTTAAACCCTACACCGTGTTATAACTGCCTTCCTCTGTCTGCATGTAGCTATGTCGCCGACAAGCATGTAGTGGCCCTACCATCGTACCTGTCAGAAAAGAATCTCAAATATATTAGTGATAAAATTGTAAAATCTAAGTAGATCAGTGCAACCTGAAAGAAAAAAATAAGCAGTGTCCTATTGAAAAATGTACCGTCGACTGTCAATGTTATGGGGGCACGATGACCTGTAGTGACCAGATGTTTTGCATATGCTACAAGTTCTGCTACTGGAACCTACATGTTCATCCATTGTGTTTTTGAATCTATTCGTACGTGGTCGGCCCGACCTTCTACGATAGTTAGGTGGCTGCAATGTGACTAATCCATGCTCATCACTGATAGATGGCCAATCAGAGCGATCTGGTAGAGTATGAAATTCATTTATGTATGTCAGCTTATACAGCTGCAGAGTGTAGTACTGTGACACACGTGAGATGGTTTAACCATCGAAATCCCAATGCGATAATCACATGTGGGCATGGACAATGATATATGATCGTTCTGCCACAATTACAAACACATAGGCCATTATCTAGTAAATCAACTCTGAATGATCGGCTGGACTTGTCAAAAACCTGCATCTCATGTGGGTTGATATTCACAGGTTCAGGGAAATGCCTAGCTTCCCTTTCAGTGCGCTGTAATAGTGTGGAGAACCTATGAGTATAAATAGACAAGTTGACTTCCTCTTGCTGAGTAGCAGTGGATAATCGTTTCATGAACAAAGCCACTAAGTTGTAATAGATAGCAGTGATTAAAGCCTGAATCGGTAAACCACGTGCCCGTTTCAGTACACCATTAAAGCACTCAGATGCATTCGTTGTCATTGTCCCATAACGCATACCACCATCGTGCACAAGGGACCATTTTGTGGTCACGCTCTAATGCGCTTCTTCTTTAACATTTTTAATGTCTAGCATTAAACGATTGAATTGATGAATATCATCAGTGTTACCTACCATATACATCTTTTGGCATAGAAATTCAACATCAGCAATTCCCAGTCCGCGTATGAATTTTTTAAAATTTTCATGCAAATGGCGCAAACAATGCCTACGCGCCGCCTAAGGAAAAATCTCTTGCATCCACGCAGAGACCACATGTTTATCGATATTATGCATAAATCACGCCTACTAGACACTACGGTAACATATCATGCAAGCACAACAAAAAACCACAACCACGAATCAACATTCTCGATTCCACACAAAGAAAAGCTAGGAAACAACCCATTATTGCCGTCGATTCCTACGGCTGTTAATAATGTACCACGATACTTGCCCAATAGAAAAGTACCGTCTAAGCTCAACACTGGTCTGCAGCAACTCCATCCCATTATTGAAGGTCCAAAAGCCCAAAAAAGTCTCTGAAAATGTTGCGTAGTGGTAGATTGAATTCTGTAGACTGCACTGCAAAGTAAAAGACATTGCATATAAAGACTGAGAGTCCTATAGGACTCTTCTCCAGCTACCGAATATTGCTTTTATTGCCTTACGCCTTGCATCCCATGCTTTCATATACAAAACTTTAACATTGAATTTCTCCATTCTACCTATAATCTCTAGGTTTCAAATCAACTGCGCCCACGTGTATGTAATACGCTATGAAATTTGAACTACACCGCCGATGACGGATGAACTTACGCATTGACACATCTATGATTTTCACCAACTTTTGATATTCTCCAAGCACCCCTAATCGCTCGCCGCTACAATGTAAACGCCAATTCTGGCCTTCTAGACTATCGTCGCTTACATACAACCATGTAGTTCTTTTGATTAGAGTAACGCTCGAATTGAACATTATTTACTATGGACCACCACACAAGCAAATTGCATACTCGCTTACTTGCAAAACACATACCTTCGAATGTCATTTGGAATTTCAATTTCATCATTTAGGCGCTCGATGGGCCGCCAAAGTAAACATCGTTGTCCCATCGCCGTAGTTTTACACTCCCGACATACTCATTTGTGGACAACATATGACTCTCACGCCAATATTATGAAATGAGTGATTTCTCGATTATGACGTTTATATTCCACAAGTGGTTCTAACCCCAATGGTCATCATCACTAATACCCGCCGACTCACTACTTGAGCCACTACTCATAGTCGATACTCATCTCCAACAAAGACTCTCACATACGTTCATCCGGTATAGCGATCATCATCGCCACATAACTTATAAGTTCAACAACTAATTATCATATTAATTGTTACAAGTATAATCAGATAAATTATGATGATATACTACCTGGGAATAAACTCATCAGAGCTACGTTGTATCCCCGGATGTTCTTGTGCGATGAAATCCTGTGTATGTGTTAGCGGTATATCTATTGACCTTACTACCGGATCAGCTGATATGGATGCAATATTAACATCTTCCACTTCGACATACAACACCAACATCCGGAAGCTCAAGTGTAACTCTCGAACGCCATCGCCGATATGACAGACGCTATAAATCCGCTACCCACTGGATAACGACCTGTTAGAGTGACTGTGTGGCGCTCCGGATCAATGTGCAAGCTTCTCATAATTCGTTGCTTCAATTCCAGTAAGGTGCTGTGACGCTGAACCTTAACTGGATGATTTCGACCTCCCACATAACTTGGACTGAATTGCTCATCGATACTCAGTTCGCCTCCATAGAAAAGAATCAGCGAAACAAATTCTCTATTCATCTTGCAAAACAAGTTATATGAATAATGAGAATTTTATATTAACCGACACCCTAATTAATACTACTTTGGCTACTTAACACCTAAATAAATTGATAAATAAAGTGATTTACTGTGTGTTTACGAAGAACGACGAGGATGTGCGCTAAAAAATGTAGAATCCGCCAAAGGGAATTTTCCTCAACTGAAATGGAGCTGCAAGAATCGAAAGCTAAAGTTGACTTCCAAACCGGTAAATGAGAGAGGAAGTAGTTAAATGTCACAAGAATGTCAAAAAACTAAAAGTTTCTATCGAATACCCTGACAAGACGCGAATGCAGCGGCCGATCTACGGGCACGGAAGTTCCAAGAGGGGAGGACTGCGTCGGACCGAGTTTGGTCGAGTTCCACGAACGGAGAGGAGTTTCGGGGAGGAATCGGCAAAACCGAGAGATAGGTCGATCAGATCGGCTAATATGTCGGGGCGATCGCCCAATTAGTGGGCGGTAGCTCCTATCTGAAGCATTGCCCACTAATTGGTGATTGACCGATGTCAGCCGGTCCTAGTGTGCTACTCTTTCATGTAACGCATACCACGTCGGAAGCGGCGGCGTGCTGCCGATAATAGTGAACGTATACCTATTCTTAAATTTTTCTTAATACTTAATTTGCTAATTCACATTTTAAGCGTACTCGATATAAAAAATTGCCTTTGGCGGAAATTTGACATACCGAAGGCAGCCTGCCACCGATGCTTGTCATCGATGAGGAAGAAACCACTCAAGCGAATTTACAAGTCATGGCCATCATATCGAGTAAATCCCGTCCGCTGGGCGAAGGTTCCAACCACACCGGTCGCGCCTTTGTATTGCCACTTGCGCCTCCTGCCCGCCCAGAAAGATCGCGACGCCGATCGTGCCTCCAGAGTCGATCATGGGTGGGTCCGTGTTGCCACCGCTCGGCCCTCTTCGCCATTGTGGCCACAGCGACCCTCATCATGACCACTCGGTGCGCCAATCCCATGCTCACGGCCCGCTCCACTCCGACTGTTCAGCGCGGACAAACGACCCAACCACGCGGCAGAGCTGGCGTCTCGACCGTTATTGACGGTTGAACCGAGCGTCGTAGGCCATTGCCCGGCGTCTCATTGCGCCGAGACCCCAGTCCCTTACGTCTCAGCCCGTCGACCACGAGCGTGATGAGCCATTCTTTACCAAGCGACCGTCGCGGTTTGGCCTCGGCGTCATTCAGGCTGGCTGACCGACTCGTGCAAAGGCCGACGACTTTCTTTGGCCCTTGACCCTTCTTTGGCCGATCCGATACTTATCCGTTTTTTCTGCGCCGCCGTCGGAAGAAAATCATCGATGAACAAATTCTTCCTTCGATTTTTAGGCGTCCTTGCTTTCCTCCCATTTTCTTTGCATTTACAAATCGGGAAAGAAAATCGTCAGCAGAAGAATTCTTCCTTCGATTTTTGGCGTAGTAATCACTCGCTTTAGCCTTCTTACTTCCGCTGCGTCGCAAATCGGGGAAGAAAATCGTCAGCAGGCGAATTCTTTCTTCAATTTTTGGCGTCACACCCCTTGCTTTAGCCACCCATTTTTGCTGTGTCGCGAATCGGGGAAGAAAATCGTCAGTAGGTGAATTCTTTCTTCGATTTTTGGCTTCGTATTCACTCGCTTTAGCCTTCTTACTTCAGTTGCATCGTAAATCGGGGAAGAAAATCATCAGCAGGCAAATTCTTCCTTCGATTTTAGTCGCACCCTGCTTTAACCACCATTTTCGTCTTTAATAGGGAAGAAAATCATCAACAGGCGAATTCCTCCTTCAATTTTGGCGTCGCACCCCTTACCTTGCATTCCCAATCGCATAACCAACCCGTTCCTTTGCATGGCTCTGTAGCAAATATGTCACATGTGAGGATTGTGAATATGAATATATACATATGCTTGTGTTTCTTCAGTTTGAAGACCTCGTTAGCAGGGGCGAGATGAGAAAGCAGTGTGTCAGACTCCGCTACCTTCGCCAGGCATACCGAGTAAGCCAAACCGGTTAAATGTCGCCTCCCCCAGGCAAATGTCCAAATTTTATCTAATTGCCAGACTTAGAAAAAAAGAGGGAATTAATATATATTGCATTTATCTTCTTTTATGTTTGAAGGCCTCATTGTGCTCAACAGGGCACGACGAGATGAAAAAAAACCGTGGTGTCCAAGACACCATACCCGATAAGCAAAATACCCTCATCCTATGGGATGGACGAGGTTGTCAAAATTTTATTTGATTTCTAGACTTAGGAAAAGAGGGGGAAATCAAATTTGAATAAAAGAGAGGGAAATCAAATTTGAATAAATGAGGGGGAAATAAAATTTGAATAAAAGAAGAGCAAATAAAATTTGAAGAAAAGAGAGAAATCAAATTTGAATAAAAATGAGGAAAATCAAATTTGAATAAAAGAGAGGGAAATCAAATTTGAATAAAAGAGGGAGAAAATTGAGAATTACTTTGAGGAGTAAATCTTCTTCTTAAAATGATAAATTAAACTGTCTTTTGGAATATAAATTAAAATGCATTCTTCACCAAGGATCAGACTCTTAAAGCAAACATAAAGGCGATACTAAATCAAAATCTACCAAAATCATATTCGATCAAAACTAAGGAATTTCATTCTAATTATGATTTTAAAAATCAATGATTTCATTAATTAGATGAAATTAGCTAAACTATAAATACCCGCATGTGCCCCCATACTATGTTGAATGCCTAAATTTAAGTGTCGAGGATCTTTGCGTGGGTGCTTCCGTTTAGTCTTATGGTAGGTCCGGGTTAACAAAACCTAAAACTTATAATAAGAGTTTCAAATCGTGAAATATTTGAGAAGCTAATTACGTAACAAGATCTAATCCTCATTGTAGCTAAACGAGTTGGCGATCTAACATCTTAAACATATTCAAATGTGATTCTATTTTCAAATCAAATTAACTCAAATTAAATTTTAATCTAAAAAAAACTATTCAAATGAAACTCTATCATTAAAAACTTAAAGCCAAAATCTATCCACCTTCTGTAATTGTTTGTCGAGGTGATAAATTAAAAACTCTAGCTCATGAGCGATTCAAATCAAGTATTACTATGTTCACTCTCAATCAATCGCTAAGATGGCCGTGTCCTCGTAAACTGGCCATAGGCTCCGGATGAAGCGGTTAGTCCTCACGATGGGGTGGTTTGGCGGTCGCTCCATTAAATTACGATCATGACCGTAGCACGTATGCTTCCAATGGCTCTGCCCTTTGAGTTGTGAATCATAGGGTATACTTGATAGGAAAAATAGCCCATTGTTAGCTAAGATAGACTTAAGATTATCTCCTTAGATAAAAAAACCTATAATAAGAGTTTTAAATTAGTGAAATATCTGAAAAATTAATTACGTGGATACGTAGATCTAATCCTCTACTTGCTAAGTTGCGGATCTAAAACTCTTAATTATATCCAAATTAATCAAATTAATTTAAATTGAGTGTTAATCTAAAAATGGCGTAAATAAAACTCTATCATTAAAAGCTTAAATCAAAACCCAATCTATCCACATTCCATAATAATTTGGGGTGATAAATTAAGAAAACTCTAGCTCACAAAGAAGCCAATGTCAAATCAAGTGTTCTTCTATGTTCACTCTCAATCAATCTCATGATAAGGGCGTGACCGTGTCCTCGAACTACGTGGCTTGGCGAGGCTCCACGATGAAGCGTTATGACCGAGTCCTCCGACGTGGTTTGGCCAATCTTCCATTATATTACGATCACGGCCTTCGTATGCTCCCCAATGACTCGCCCTTTGAGTTGTGAATCATACTTGATAGCAAACATCCCTCGCTAAGGTAGACTTAAAATTATCTCTTTAGATAAACACTACCCTAGGTCTACAAGGATTTCTTGGACGGCATGTGTGTATTGAGAATCCTTTTTATCAAGTTAGTCGACTTCACCTAAGTAGACTAGGGATCGTGGCCGGATGACGGAACCATAGGATCTAGATCAGACGCGTCATTCCCCAACCATCCGGTTTAAGCTAAAATGATAAATTTCATATCTTAGACTAAAACTCCACAACTTCTGCTGCATTTTGTAATCTAATTACTAGCCTTAATCGAAAGTTCTCTCTTACTTATTAGGAGGGGTAATTAACTATAGGGGCTTGTGCCTATAGGAAACTTAGAACCATATCTAAAGTCCTCACCAAATGAGGACGAAATCTCTGGGTAGTGTCTTACCTACTATTCCATCTGCCTTCTGAAAATTACACCGACACTTTAAAACACTCTTTTCATCGAAGAGGTCGGTGACAAATTTTTGGAGCCCACATTTAATCGACCGTATTTATAAGGAACTCATCTTCTTTATGATGTAATTAACTATGGGGGCTTGCCTCCATAGGGAACTTTAAAACCCAGTTTAAATAAACTTTATTCATCTATGTAAAGTAAGAAAAAAATCTCTAGTATATTCGAAGACTCATCATGCCTTAGGAGTCATTATTAAGGTGATTAAGTCCATTGTAGGGTAGGAGTCTTTTTATGTCGTATCTGATCACTTGAATAAGTACACTCTTAGATCTGCAAGATGTCCCCCATATACAAATCGAAAAAAAAAATACCACAACTCCATATGTTGTTGTTGATTCTTTTTTTTAGGTGCTTTGCACTGACTTGAGAAATCAACTTTTTTTTGATAATTCCAACAGACAATATCCTTATGATTCTTGGACTTGGCTCTAGACTTTGATATTTCTTGATTCTGTCTTCTACTATGGCTCCTCCCTTCACTCTAAATGTTAAGAGTATAACTTAAGATAAAACATTATCTAGACTGTCTTCTACAAATGTCCTCACTCAAAATCAGGTATTAGATATCATTTAGCTTAAATTTGGTGATACCAGATGAACTACTTACTATAGTCATCGTTGTAGACCAACTCTTCGGCAAGGATGACAACAAGATTAATGCTTTGATCTCATCATCGAATGCAATATCTACGCAACTCAATTGAATCGTAATCACATTGAACTTATTGATTTGGTTAACAAAATTCACCTCTCATTTTTAAATTAAATAAAACGATGCATTAAAATATCTTATTTGATCGATGGCTTCTCATACATGTTGGATAGAGCTTTCATCAAGTTGGTCATCGTCTTCTCCTTAATAATGTTGAAAGCAATATTTCTCCCCAACATCAAGCGAATCACACCTAGTGCCTGCCGATCTAGCAACTCCCACCCTTCTTGGCTCATCTTCTTTGGCTTCTGACCTAGAAGGGGTTCATGCAGCTTCTTCTAGTACAAATAGTCCTCTATTTGCATCTTCCAGAAACCGAAGTCCTTGTCATCAAACTTATAAGTTCAAACCTTCCCCTCGTTAGTCATCTCTTTCTCTTTTTAGCAAGACCTCGCTCTGATACTAGTTGTTGGGAATTTAAGAGAGGAGAGAGAGAGAGAGAGAGAGAGAGAGAAGTAAAGGGCATAATTTCACATACATAGAAAAAGGAACATAAGAAGATTTATGGGATTCGACATCTTACCTATGTCCATGGCCGCACAAGGATCTCATTATATTTCTCTCTTACAATGAGCTTGGCGTGAAAGCCTGCTAAGAACCTAAACCAAAACAGAAAACAAAGATGAGAAAATGGCAAGGATAACCTAAAGTATATATTGTTTGTCTCTATTTTGCTTTTACTTACAGGTATTTATAGGAACAAGGAACGGTTAAATATTATATGATTAGTAACACCTAATTAACACCTACTTACTATATGTAATGAGTAATAATATTCTATTGCTAGGAAAGCAATATTATGCTACGTATACTTAGCAAAGGACGGACACTACATCAGGCCCCTGTGGCATGAGAAGAACTCGACCCGAGGACAATGTCGGTGGTAGGAGCGTTATCTACAGGGTGGTAAGCATAAATGTATCTGATATTGAAGGTGGAAGAAGTGAGAATATATGGAGGTAATTCAATGATGTAAGCGTTAATATGAGAAATGAGGAAGGGTCCAAACTTGCGAGGGCTTAATTTTGTATATTTTCCAGGAGGAAACTGCTCTTTCCTGAATCTGACCATGACAAGATCACCTAGATTGAAGGTCTTGTACTATTTGTGCATGTCTGCCTGAGCTTTATAATTGGCATTCGTTTCTTGAAGTTTGGAGCAAACTTCTTGTAGGAGCTGGTTGAAGCTTTCTTTCATTCGGCTTGATTTTGACACTTTGCACAACGATATCAACAATGTGTGGTTATTTTGGTATAAACGATCTTGAATGATGATTTCTTTGTAGAATGGTTGGGCATGGAATTGTAAGCGAATTCTGCTTGTCCCAATACTTGATCCCATTATTTTGGGTGGTTTTGAACTAGGCACCTCAACATGTTTCCAAGAGTGTGGTTTACTACCTCTGTTTGCCCGTCGGTTTGAGGGTGATATGTGGAGCTCTATTGTATATTAGTTTGCAAATGGTGCCAAAGTTCTCTCTAAAAATGATTGACGAATATGACATCATGATCTGAGGTAAGACTCCTCGACTTGCCATGTAATCGAACTATTTCTTGGAAGAATAAGCGAGCCACATTTATGACATCAAATGTTTTCTTACAAGCCACAAAATGAGCCATCTTCAAAAATTTATCAACAACGACCATCATCGAGTCCGCCCCTCTGACAGTTTTTAGTAAACCCATTACAAAATCAAGAGATAAGTCCTCCCATATAGAATTTGGGACAGGTAGAGGGCTGTACAAACCTATATTTTGCACGATACCCTTGTACGCCTGGCAGATTGGACACTTGTCCACGAATCGGTTAACATTTCTTCTGAGATGCAGTGAAAAGAATCGTTCCTTGATAAGAAATAGAGTTTTCTCTTTGCTGGTATGGACTGCCAAGCCGTTGGAGTGTAGTTCTTTGATGAGCTGCACGTGTAAGGAGGTATGAGGTATGCATAGTTGATTCCTCTTGAAGAGATAGCCATTCCTCATTGCATTGCTTCCAAAGTTCAGAGAAGTCTCTATCCTGAGCATATAGTCCCTTAATAATTTCAAATCCCGTGATTGCTGTTTGGAGCTAGATAAGTAGGGCAGAACATCGACTGAGGGCATCAACTACCCTGTTTTGAGTTCCTGATTTGTGCTTTAACACAAACGTAAATTTTTGTAGAAAGGTAACCCACCTAGCATGCATTCAGTTTACTGTTTTTATGAATTTAGGAATTGTAGGGCTTTATGATTGCTGGTCAATACAAAATCTTGATGTAATGAGTAATGCTCCCACTGTTTAAGAGCTCAAACAACTGCATACAATTCTTGTTCATATACAGTCCACTTTTGTCTGGCTTCACTCAACTTTTCACTAAAAATTCAATCTGTTTGTCTTCTTGAGATAATACCACTCCTATACCCGTGGTTGAAGCATCAGTATCAACTTGAAAGGGTTTGTTGAAGTCAGAAATGGCTAGTACAGGTGCATAACTTAAAGCATATTTAATGACAGTAAAATTGTTATGATGTTCCCTCTTCCATATAAAAGTTTTGGATTTAAGGCAGTCGATTATAGGTCCCATTATCAAGCTAAATCCCTTTATAAAGCGGCAATAGAAGTTAGCCAGACCGTGGAAGCTTCGGACCTCTGTGACAGACTTAGGAGTTGGCCAATCCCGAATGGCTGCAACCTTGCGGGGATCGGTATTAATTCCTTCTGCATAAATGAGGAATCTGCTAAGAAATGAAACTAAAACAGAAAACAAAGATGAGAAAATGGCAAGGATAACTGAAATTATATATTGTCTGTCTCTATTTTGCTTCTACTTACAAGTATTTATAGGAATAAGGCACGATTGAATATTCTGTGATTAGTAACACCTAATTAACACCTACTTACTATATGTAATGAGTAATAATATTCTATTATTAGGATAGAAATATTGTGCTACGTATACTTAGACAAGGATGGACACAACATCAGAGCTTAGGAGAAGATACAATTTTTGGGATGCATCCTCCCATAGATTTTTTTTATAGGCTAAGATGAAGGGGTAAGTTTTGAGGAGAAATAATTTTAATTGATCATCTAGCCACAAATTTTAAATTTTAAGTGTGAAATAATTCAAATTTAGTGGCTATCTAACTTTGATAAAAAGAAAAAAAATAAAATTTGACTCCATATTTAATAATAAAATAAAAATAGAGGCACAATCTTGAAGATCTTTTATGATATCATACATATACAATGTCTTGGTATGATGATGAAGATGGTATTAGCTTTACTCGTTATATCTTTAGAAATGCATTAAATGAGTCATTGTTCAGTTATAAATATCGGCGAATGCATTTGCTGAAATAATATCATATAAGATGACATTATCTTGGCCAATACATTCATGAGAATATTAATACGGTCGAAATTCCTGTAAAAATAATTCAAATTATCATAAAATATTTTTTACGTTTAAATGCGATAGCCATGCATGCATAAATACAGCCAACACATTTCTGATAATATTTCCATCAAATCTAACATTTCACATATTAATCCTCTCTCTCTCTCTCTCTCTCTCTCCGCTCCCCTTCTTCGTAATAATATGTACAAATTTACATCGATGGCCTGCAGCATCGATAGAAGCCAACGAGCAGCTAGTCAGTATTACGGCCCCACTACCAAAAACACCCTCTCACTGCCTTCATGTAAACGGAAAATGACAGGGGTGGAATCGTCCTTTCAAACAGGAAACTGTGAGAAGCAGGAGTTCACAGTCCCAGCTCGTACTTAACACTCTCACCACCTGCTCGGCATCGGCTGTCTAGTCTCGAACACCCCACCAGCCACAACTTCCAATGGAAACCTGAGGGAGAGCTTTCGATGAGGTCAACAGTCAAACCCAAAGAACCGTGAATAAAGGCACTGACTACTTCAAAATAAAATGATTTAATTTTTTAAGTTAACTTTAATTAATAACTTACTTAGATAATTAACCTGCTAAAAAATTTAAAAGTCTCAGTCGGCCCAGCAAGGCATTCCGTTGGTTGACTGGCATCTCTAAATTTACAAAATGAAGAGGCGAGTTTTGCTTTTGTTTTTCCTGTCCCCATTCCAGATCCGGCGTTTGTTCCCATCGGCGGCGGGGCTCGCCACGAAGGAAGCGTGAAGGAGGAGATCGAAAGTGTTTTCGTTGGTTTTTTTCGCCGATTTATGTATTTTTCACCCTAAATGAAAAAAACTTGTTAGATTTTTATTTTTATGCATATAATAGGTATGTTTAAGCTATTTAGTTTGATTTTCATGAAAAATTTGTGGTAGATCTCATTTTCTATGTAGTTTTTATATTTTTGTAGGGAAGGTTAATTTGTGCGCATATTTGTTACATATGTTTAGGGCATTGACATCGAATTGTGTTGTTTATTATAACACTTTATTTGATAAATCAATTATAAATGAGATTGTATGTAGTGTTTATTGTGGTAATTATTCTTGTTTGTTGTTAAGTTGTGACTTGTTAGGTTCAAATGAGGTTGTGGTGAGTATTTTATGACTTACTTGTTCGATTTGTTAGTTTTCATATTCAATCTTTGTGGTTTAAAATGATTTCAGTTGTTACGTAGGATACTTGATGTATCGATGAATGAGCTATCGATTTATCACTTATTATATGGATATATGATAAATGAGAGTATAACATTTAGGATATAAAATGTCAATATATTTTGTAGTCTTCAATATCATATATGAATCCAATCATTTTTGTGTAATAGGTAGCATTTCATTTTCCCCTGCTTATTTCTCCTTAATTAAATTATTTGTATTTATGAGGTGCGACGAAAGATTATTGTTGTTCTGTTATTAGTAGTTAGTGATGAGTTCAACTACTGTTTGTATAGTTCTTTATTATGGCGGTGAACTGAGAGTAAACGACGATTTCATTCCAACATATGTTGGTGGGAAAAATCATCCAGTCCAAATCCCACGTCGGATTAGATTCGAGGAATTACAGAAACGAATAATGAGGTCGTTGAAGATAGATCCAACAAAGTTCTTTATGAATCTGGTGGGTCATTTTCCTATTGGTGCTGGATTTATTGCAAGTCCCATTGATGATGAAGAAGTCAGTGAAGCTATACTACTGCGTACAACTATATGGTTTATGTCGAGTTATGGGGTATGGAGATAGGAGGTTAACAATATAGAATGTGAGAGAGCTCGAGCACATATCACACGCTTCTAAGTACTCAAAGAATGCTATGGGTAAGCAAGAGAACATGATTTCTTTGGGACAAGTTCTCAATGGGTGACTTAGAAGATAATGACATAAAATGCGCCCATCAAGATGTTGGATATGAAACTATGCCTAGTGGGTAGTAGTGATGATAATGATGAGGAGGATGATAACTACGAGCAGTAACTACGTACATCATCCCGTGTTAGGGACTTGATTGTTGATTACTCAATTAGAATAAGTCATCGTAAGAGCACCTTTATGAATAATGATTATTTGGGTAGCGTTGAAACATCTAGAGAATGGGATGAGGACTTTACATTCGATGGCCCATCAAATCATTCGGTCTTTGAGGAGATAGGATAGCTGGACATAACAATAGATGTATTATATTTTTTTGTACATTTGATGGCATGTATTTGTATTTGTTTTTATGTTTTTATGTTTACTCATTCAGCTACTTCTCATTGTAATCCTAGTGATGTTTATTATTTATTTATTTTGGTTAATTCATGTAATGCGAGAGGAAGATTTAATGTGGAATTACATATAGTTCAAATCTAATTTAAAAACTATTTCTCATATATGTATTTATTATGGTAAAGAGTCAAATGAAAATACATCTAGAGTCAAAATTCACATTACTAGTTTTAATGTGTTTTGGAAAAGTAAATGTTAGCAAGTGTAAAATAACATCTTCAAATATAAGAAAAGAGTTATTTTTTAAGAATGAGTAAACCCATTAAAGCTCAATTTATATATAGATATATATTGAAAGTGTTTGATATTACCAAGAATTATATGTATTCAATAATCTTTGTATTATGACAAAAAAAAAAATGATAACTTTCACTTTACTTCAAAATTTATACGTTTGCAAAAAAGCTGCTACGAGATTGTGAAAAGGCTCAACATGAAAGTTGTAGAATTTTTTATTACCTTCCCAACGATACCAACTATGCCGAAATCTGACACCTGATGAGCCTGATATGGCCAAAAAATGGGAGCTATTAACTTAATTTTTTTTTAAAAAAATTATTTATGCAATCCTTAGTCGTGACGACGTGATGTACCAATCGGTGCAGTTATTCCGGGTGTGCTAATTTTTTAAGCAGGTTAATTACCTAATTAAGTTATTAATTAGGGCTAATTTAAGAAATTAAGCCAAATAAAATACTAGGATTTTGCATTAACATGAGCTGAGGACCAAAGCCTCCGACATAGGGTAAAATATTATATGAGTCGCGTAGCTTTACTGGACTCAATCTCGCGACGCATGTGGGTTTTTCCGCTTTAAGCTTAACGATGTAATTTGGGGACGACCATGCTTTATCCCCGACCCGACCCCCTCGTTCAAACAACGAGGGAAAAAGCCTCGTTAGAATGCGCAGGAAGAATTTAAAAGAAATATATATCTAGATTTAGGATTTAGGGGTGTATTTTTTTCTTATAAACCGAGCTCAGAGAGAGAAAGAGATTTTCTCATTTCCTTTTTATGAAAGAACCATAAAGATGGAGAACGAAGGCCTTGAGGAAATAGCTGAGGATGCATTAAATAAAATTTATCGGTAATTTTTCTCAACCGTTGTATATGTACAATTTTTTTATGATTTGTTAGTGTTATTCCTTAAAATTCTTTTATTTAGTGTATATTTCCTACATTGTTTGGAGTTCTTTGCAAGAGGACTTTGCTTATTTTGAGATATTTTGCATCTACTCTCGTACTCTCTCATGAGAGTACAAATAATTTTGAATATTTTTTGCTTTATTTTGCTGGATGGAGAAAATATGGTCATTATCCATTAAGCAATTTTGTGATTGTTTGGTTAATCTTTATGGGAGATTTTCATCTGTACTCTCTATACTCTCTGTACTCTCCTAAGAGTATAAAATATTTTGGGCAATTTTTTCCACTTTGTGTGGCATGTTTGGAGGAAATATGTTTATTACAATCCATCACGAATAATTTGGAGGCTGTTTGGTAGTTTTTTAGTATTATTTTGCATCTATACTCTTTGTACTCTCTTGAGAGTACATACGATTTTTATCATTTTTTTCCAGTTTTTTTGGTCTAGTTGTTCAGATTATATTTATTAAATACCAGTGGAAGTAATTTTGAGGGATGTTTGGATGGTTTTTGGAGGATTTGCATCCTGCTCTCTGAGTCTGAGCATTTTGGGTTATTTTTCACTTTCATTTTTTTTATGATTTATATTCATTATTCAATCTATGAGGAATAATATGGTTTGGTTATTTTTAGTGTTATTTTGCATCGAGAGTGAGATAATTTTTTGGTCATTTTCTCCAGTTTCTTTAGACTGGTTGTTGAGATTATTTTTATTACATCTCTGTACTCTCTGTACTCTCCTGAGGGTATAGAGCATTTTGGTTATTTTTTGTCTGTTTCTTTGGCCTGTTTGGAGGAAATATGTTCATTAGGCACAATTTGGAGGCTGTTTGGTTGATTTGTTAGTATTTTCTTGCATATGTACTCTCTATACCCTCATGAGAGTACATATGATTTTCATGTTGTTGGTCTTTGGCATTTTATTGAGAGTACATTCCGTTGGAAGCAATTTGGTTTGTTTGGATGGTTTCTAGGAGATTTTTTTGCATCTCTGCATACATTCTATTTCAAGTAATGAAGTCATTGATATTTTATAGAGGCTTCATCTGCATCAATTCATTAGACTCCACAAATTCAGCAAGATCAATAGCCATTACCTCAATCCTGTCTTGTTGGGACATAGAGAAGCAAGCTTTCTTTCTGGGTGGGCAGTGCATTCCTTTCACCCCCGATGAAGTTGCAGTAATTGTAGGGATGCCAAATAGAGGGGAGAAGGCCTTATGGAATAGAGGTAATATGCTATCTGTGAGGTCAGCACTTCTAGTGAAGAAGCCCTTAAAGAGCATCTTGAAGGTAAAAAAATACAAAAGATGCCTTCTGAAAAAAGAAGCCTTAAAGAGCATCACCCCAGATGAAGGGTGATAATAGGGATGCCAAACAGGAGGTCTTATGGCATGAGGGAATGTGCTATCTGTGAGGTCGACTTCCAGTGAGGAAGCCCAGAGCATCTTGAAGGTAAAAAATACACAGAAGCCTTCACGCCCCTCTCTCTTTCAGACTCTCTGTACTCTATTCTTTGTACTCTCTCTCATACTCTTCTCAACTTATGAGTAACTTGATATATCTTGTTTATATGATGATTTCTTTACTTGTTTGGAGGCTATTTGGTTAGTTTTTTAGTATTATTTTGCATATGTACTCTCTATACTCTCTTGAGAGTACAGACAACTTTGGCCATTTTTTCCAATTTCTTTGGCATGTTTGGAAGAAATTTGTTCATTACATTATATTGGAAGCAATTTAGAGGGATGTTTGGATGATTTTTGCATATGTACTCTCTGTATTTAGCTCATTTTTTTTACTTTATTTGGCTTGTTTGGAGGGAATATGTTTATTTGTGGAGCTATTTTACATGTCACATTTAGACTTTATGCAGGCGGTGAATGGTCAATGAGCAGTGATGATGAAGTCGTGATGTCTAATATTAAATTTGGGAAACTCCTTGGCACCTTGTTTAGAATGAAATGAGGCGTATGCAGCATCTTGTGACTACGCATCAGCTTCGGTGTTGGAAGGATATACTAGTTATTGGCCAAACTCCAAAAAATTGAAATCAAAAGATTTTTTATGTGCAAAAGCAGGTTGAAAGAAATCTGCTAGTCTAAATGGCTTAGCAAAATTCCAGAAAACTGATACAAGGATGGCTTGTCCAGCTATGATTAGATTCTCTGTTGACTTGGACGGAAACTGGATGGTTAAAAAATATATAGAAAGTCATAATCATTCATTGACAAAGCCTGCTGACCTACATCTTCTCACATCACACAGATGCATTAGCGATGAAAAGGCTTCCGTGTTGAAGACAATGACAGAGAATTAGAGCAATTGATGCATTCAACTATCTAAGTGAGGAGGTTGGCGGTGTAGAGAATATTAGATTCACAAAAAGAGATGCTTTTAATTTTATTCATAAAGAGAAAAGATCGAGGATTGCGAATGGTGACAGTAATGCATTAATACAACTGTTCAAGGAAAGGCAAGTAGCGGGCGAGATGTTTGCATGGGATGTACAAGTTGATGAGTCAGATTGCTTAGTAAGTTTTTTGGAGCAATGTCTGTCTAGGATAGAATATGACTATTTTGGTGATGTGATAATTTTGATACAAGTTATCAACTTAATAAATATAATCTTATTTGTGCCCTCTTGTTAGAGTGAATCATCAGACAAAATATGTTATTTGGAGTAACCTTTTATCAAAAGAGGCGGAGTCATTCTCATGGCTATTCCGGATATTTCTTGGTTGATGAGTGTGAGACATCCTACAATAATATTCTTGATCAAGATCGGCTATGGCAATGATATTCGCATACTCATCATAGGTTGTGCCAATGGCATATTTTGAAGAAAGCTCCTTCCAAGGTTCACTGCTTTAATAGTAATAAGAGGGTATAAAGGATATTTTATGCATGCATGAGCAAATGTGACTCAGAGGAAGAGTTTGAAGAAGCTTGGCGCCATGCTAGAAGAAGGCAATTTGCATGATCATCCTTGGTCGAGCTTTATAAAATTAGATCCAAGTGGTCCTGCATTCAAACACATTCGCATGGGCATCTTTGTCAACAACATAGTGAGCCAATAAATAATGTATGTCATGGAATCTCTAAACCAACAAGTTTGCTTATAGATTATTTCTTGGGGTTGGAAAAGGTTATGGAGACATGGCGCCAGAATGAAAATGATGAAGACTTCAAGTGTAATATCGATTGTTCTTGTTGTTAAGACCTCAATTCTAAAATAAGCTATGTTTTATACAAGAAAGGTATACTATGTTTGAGGAAGAATTTTTTGCATGGAGTTGGAGGCTCTACTAATGTCGGATGACTGACCCCATGGAGTATTTGGTGAGAAACTTAGAGAATAAAAAATCATCCAAAACATGATTTTTCGATGGGACTACCCTAGTAACTTGTACTTGTAAGAAATTTGAAATGATGGGATTACTTTGTGCCCATTGTATCGAAGTTCTTAGTCGGGAAGATGTAGTGTATTTCAGATAAGTATCACTGATGGTCTACAGAGCAAAGAGGGATATTTACATCGATAGTGCATATAAAAAATTAAGAGATGTGGAAGGCACAGATGGAAAATGCTACTGGCATTATTTTTTGGAACCACGTTAGTCGATATGCATATCAAATAAGTGTCAGGGCACATGGTAATAATAGAGCTGAGGACTATATGCTTCAATCCTTAAAAAAATTATACGACGATGTTGATTCTATAATAAGTGGAAATTCTCTTCTAGGCGACTAAGAAGAAGAAGTCAACCACAGTAGACAAGGAAAAAGACATCTTAAAGGATCCAGGTTAAACACGCGTCCAAAGGGTGTTTCCAATGCAAAAGCTTAAGGGATATTAGAGAGATCCAAGAAAGTCAAGAGTAATTCTCTATTTGTCTCTTAATTTATAGTATTTAAAATATTGTTGCTAATCTTCAAATCATCATATTTTTGTTGTTACAGAAATCAAAGTTCAAACTAATAGTGTCGCAGAACATATTTTGTCACCCCTTGCAACACCTTTCTATTATGCGAGTGTTTTTCGAGGTATGCATATAGAATAGCACATCAATCTTAAAATCATTAACGATCGATGTTCTACCTCAGGAATTCAACTCGAGCTCAACAATCAATCAGTCGGCTGAAGGGTACACTAAGTTGATGATGGATATTATTACAGAAAAATATTTCAATGCATGATATCATTTAGTTATGTATTCTTCGACTGTGCAATCATTTTTGCAAAGCTTTAGAGTCTCCAAGATGACTTTCTTTTACTTAACAGGCACACCAGCAATCTCACCTATGGGATCAGGTTAGGAAGACTTCCTTAGAGTTGCGGTATTAGGATGACCTTCTCATGCTCCAGACTGTACAATCATTTATTTGTCAGGATGACTTTCTTCTTTTGGACTTTATTCAAACATACTATTATTATAAAATGCAGAAAGCTCACGTACTCATGGGAGAGTATAGAGTATAGAGAATGAGTATAGAGAACATAACTTTGTAATTCTTAGACTCGAACTAAATCTCTCAAATTTTACCAAATTGCGGCATCTGATTGATGAGTCTACCTTAATTATGAGAATGAGTTGATTTCCATTGCATTACATAGTTTGATATATGTACTCTATAAAGTACTCTACATTTTATGAAAAAAGAAAAAAATGATGATGATTATATTAATCTTGTGATATTAGTTTAGTAATTATTTATAAATTTATCAATGATATTAATTTAATTCATATGATACTTTTAGTTATTACATTATTTGAAAAAATTCATCATCTTAAAATATATAATTTGCTCCACACTGCCTTCAAAATTTATATTTTTGAATAAGACGCGTTTAAAGCCGCATCATCGTATATTTATATTTATGATGCACATGTTTAAGTAGAAAGTAGGTTTTAAGAAGCATAATTTGGTAGAAAATGTCGTACCCACTTATATATTCACATGCTAAGTAGTTCATATTGCTTCTCTGCATACTTTCGATTGAGGTAAATTTGGTAGTATAACATAAATTTTAGATAATGTAAATTTTAGCTTCACCTTTTAGTTGATCTGAATTTAAAATATGATATAAATTCGAGTATAGAGTACAAAGTACTGAGAGAGTCTGAGAGTGAATATAAAGAGTACAGAGAGTACAGAGTATAGAGAGCTGAGAGGAGAGAGAGAGTATAGAGTACAAAATGAGAGTACAAAGAGTATAGAGTATACATATAAACGCTTAGAAAACTCATAAAAAAAAACCCAGAGCATCCAACTTGCTTTAAAGTTATAGTGAACAATTCCTCTTCGTCCTGCAAAGCAAAAGTGGAAATGGGAAAAAATAAGCAAATAATCTATACTATGAGGAGAATACAAAGAGTTAAGCTACATGACACCTCAAATATTCTTATAGTCAGCCTTCAAACTACCTGCACTAGAATAGAGTATAGAGTATAAAAGAGAATATAAAAGTACAGAGAGTCCAGATAGTACGAGAAAGAGTATAGAGAGAGATAGCATAAATAGCGAGAGAAAACACATCTTAGTAGTAGCCCCCAAACAGATTCTTTGTAGATGTTCTGCTAATCATAATTTATCCAAAAATGTCAAGGAAAATTGAAAAAAATAGATGAAATCATGTACTCTAGAGTACATAACATAGATGAAACACATCCCAAGAAAGTATTCCAAAGCATCAAATTCTGGGTGTTCTCTGCTAATAATAAAAGATCCAAATTGCAATAATATTGAAAAAAATAAATGAAATACTCATACAATTATTTTACTTATTAAACTTTAAATGTTTTTCTTAGCATGGATTTTTCATTCCCCAAAAGATAGCGTAACATAAAAAGCAATTCATCTTCTTAGACAATCTTGGTGGTCGCCAGTTAAGTGGGGATTTCTAATTCGCCTCCATGTACTTGCAGACAAACATCCGCTCACCTTGTTATCTTGGGACCACTCACCATTTCGATTGGCCATTTTATGGGATCGCTCACAAAAGACTGTCCAGCATCTTCAACAAGTAATTTGATCAATAAAGTATAGTTAATAAAGGTAAAAAAACCAGTTTATGAAAACTAAATTGAAAATAACTCTTACAATCTCTGGAAGAATAGCCTTATGGGTTGGTTTTGGTAATGAGTCATAAAAATATCAGGCCCCTAGCTTAATATGCCCAACCAAGTGTCAGGTCGATTATATAATTGGAAGTAAGAGTATCTTGACACACTGTCTGCAGTGACATGCTGGATGAACATTTTACTTTCCTTGTGTAGGCCATATTTTGCATAGCTCTGTAAGAAAAGAAGAGAACGATTATAAATTGTAGTTTCCATCTATACAAATAATGATTGAATTATAATACCCTGCATATCTGTGGGGTAACTTACCCAGTGTAAGCATGAGATGTACAAATAGGGGACATAACCAGTGAGTACTCCTCTAAGAAGGAAGGCATCAATGTGTGCATCGATATTGATATATGTCGACTCATCGACGCCTCGTGCAATAATGATATTCCCAGCCACGAATATTGTATCACCCCTGCAAGTGATAAATATTTTAAAGTGAGCTTAATTAAACGAATAGGTTATTTTATGTATGAAGGAGCTGATTGAAGATTGACTTACTTGTCCTCAAATCGAGAGCATGATGTGTCAATAAGATGGAGCATCGGCTTAGGCAGAACAGCTCTGGATGAGAACTCAACAAAATGATGTGCCTCTGCTGGCTGCAATGAAATTACTGATGATGAAAGTTAGTGATGAAGAACTAGATTCACTATGAATTAAGGATCGATCTACTGAGATGATGCATACCTCTGACTGATGCTCCTCCACCACGACGATAGCAGTATGTGGGTTATCGACCTTTATTGGCTCATCTTTGCGAACCTATAAAATTTTTTTGTGAAATCTATATCTATTATCTCAAATTTAAAAGAAAGTAACTTAATACCTCTGCTGCTTCTCATCTTGAGTGGAGGCCACCACATCACTTATTCTTGCTTGTGACTTCCTGTAAGTGTGTGTGAAGGGGAAACTAACAACTTTCCTCTTCTTTATCTGCTGAGCTTTCACACCACGCTCAGTGCTACCGATTAAATACTTCGGTGCATCTTCATGTGCATTGGAGGCCTCCACAACAGCTTCCCCTATTGTGGACTCAACAGAGGATTCCCTAGTGGAGGTTGCCTTAGGGGCTTCTCAAGTGGAAGTATCCACAGGCTTCCCAAGTGGAAGAGGCTATGTAGTTGCCTCCAGGGAATCTCCTCTGGCCTCCATAGTGTGCCCACCTTGTTGCCTCCTCAAGAGTTCCCTTTGTGGTGACCTCTACAGGAGCTTCCCCCATAGTAGGGATGGTAGGACCTCACTACCCAACAAGAACCTCCTCGATATCAGTAACCTACAAATTAATCCCATCCATTCTCTCTGTCATTGTTACTTGAAATGAAGATACTATATCTTTCAAGTCCCTAAAATCTTCAAGTATCCTCTCCACCGCAAAGCCTTATGGGGTAGTAGAGAGGCTAGATAATGGATGGGGAGAATATCGAGGAGTGACATATGTAGATTCAATGGGGGCTGAACTCAGTAGACTTAGAATGTGATTGCTATCAGGCTCAACATGTATTGCATGTTGGACAGGGGAAAATGATCATTGAGGAGCTGTCTCCTCTTTGTGTCCTCAAATGAAAGGCACTGTTAAAACCGATAAGAAAATGTGATGACTACAACATAAATAAATACATAATTATATGAACTAAGTGATATTATTATATGTCATCTGGTGTCCTCCTAAACCAGTGAAGGCTTCATCTGGAAACTTTATTTTTGGCCATCAGATGGCAGCAAATGGAGATGGGGCCTCATGATGCTTATGTGCTCGTGCCCGGTTACAATTAATATTTATATAAGTTAACTTCAATGCATCAAATAATACATAACCGAAGATATAAAACATACTATAAGAAGAGTGACAAATCCACTCATGTACCCGGGTGTCCTCTAGGTATGAATCTTTGATGAATGCCCAAATGGCCTCTGCCCAGTTGTATTCAGCAAATTTATCTATGTCATCGGCATAGGCAATCAATTCCGATGCCACCCTATAGTTGTGATATACAAAAAAAAAAGATTTGACAGCAGAAAACGTATGTACAACTGTACAAACTGTGCCACAGGCAACGAGCTATCCGCATGCTCAAGCATAGTCTTATAGTCCTGAACTGAACTGCAACGACAGTGATTTTGCCATAAGACCTTCTCCCCTCTGTTTGGCATCCCTATAATTACTGTAACTTCATCGGGGGTGAAAGGAATGCATTGCCCACCCAGAAAGAAAGCTTCCTTCTCTATCTCCCAGCAAGACAGGATTTAGGTAATGGCTATTGAGTCTTGCTGAATTCCATGGAGTCTAATGAATTGAAGCAGATGAAGCCTCTTTAAAATGTCAATGAATTCATCAGTAAATCATGCTGCAATATTATCAAACATCGTTCTAATGGTGGTAGGCTCGCATCTCAAAGTTATCCTTTTCCCAGACATGGTAAACTTCAAAATGAAAAGTCAGTTAATGAAAGTACAGATGCAAATAAACCATGAAAAATAACCAATCAGCCTCCAAATTATTCCCAATTGATTTGTAATGAACATAGTCCTCCAACCTGGCCAAAGAAACTGGAAAAAAATGTTCACAAAATTGTCTGTACTCTCAAGAGAGTATAGAAAGTACAGATACAAAATAACACTAAAAAACTAACCAAATAGCCTCCAAATTGTCCTTGATGGATTGTAATGAACATATTTTCTCCAAATAGGCCAAAGAAATAAGAAAAAAATGACCAAAATGCTCTGTACTCTCATGAGAGTACAGAGAGTACAGATGCAAAAATCCCCCAGAAACCATCCAAACATCCCTCCAAATTGCTTCCAATGTAATGAACATAATCCTCCAAGCCAAAGAAATTGAAAAAATATTCAAAATTGTCTACTAAGAGAGTACAGATACAAAATAACACTAAAACCAACCAAACACCTCCAAATTATCTGGATTGTAATGAACATATTTTCTCAAACAGCCAAAGAAATAGGAAAAAAATGACAAAATGCTCAGACTCTTGAGAGAATCTGAGAATATAAAAATCACAACCATCCAAACATTCCTCCAAATTTCTTCCAATGTAATGTAATGAACATAATCCTCCAACCAGGCCAAAGAAAGTGGAAAAAAATGTCCAAAAAATTATCTGTATTCTCAAGAGAGTACAGAGAGTATAGATGCAAAATAACACTAAAAAACCAACCAAACAACCTCCAATTTGTCCTTGATGGATTGTAATGAACATATTTCCTCCAAAGCAAAGAAATAGAAAAAATGACCAAAATGCTGTACTCTCATGAGAGTATGAGAGTAGATGCAAAATCCACCAGAAACCATCCAAACATCCCTCCAAATTGCTTCCAATGTAATGTAATGAACATAATCCACCAACCAGGCCAAAGAAATTGGAAAAAAATGTCCATAAAATTATTTGTTCTCTCAAGAGAGTACGGTGAGTACAGATGCAAAATAACACTAAAAAACCAACCAAACAGCCTCCAAATTGTCCTTGATGGATTGTAATGAACATATTTCCTCCAAACATGCCAAAGAAATAGGAAAAAATGACCAAAATGCTCTGTACTCTCATGAGAGTACAGAGAGTACAATGAAAAATCTCCCAGAAACCATCCAAACATCCCTCCAAATTGCTTCCAATGTAATGTAATGAACATAATCCTCCAACCAGGCCAAAGAAATTAGAAAAAAATGTCCATAAAATTATCTGTACTCTCAAGAGAGTACAGAGAGTATAGATGCAAAATAACACTAAAAAATCAACCAAACAGCCTCCAAATTATCCCTGATGGATTGTAATGAACGTATTTCCTCCAAACAAGCCAAAGAAATAGGAAAAAATGACCAAAATATTCTATACTCTCATGAGAGTATAGATAGTACATATGCAAAAATCTCCCAAAAACCATCCAAACATCCCTCCAAATTGCTTCCAATGTAATGTAATGAACATATTTTCTCCAAAAAGGCCAAAAAAACTTGAAAAAAATGTCTACAAAATTATCTGTACTCTCAAGAGAGTACAGAGAGTACAAATACAAAATAATATAAAAAAACTAACTAAACAGCCTCCAAATTATTCCCGATGGATTGTAATAAACATATTTCCCATAGCCAAAGAAATAGGAAAAAAAATGACAAATATGACTCTCATGAGTCTGAGAGAGACTGATATAAAATCCTCCGTAAATCATCCAAACAACCACCAAATTACTTCCATGGAATGTAATGAACATAATCTGAATAACCAGACCAAAGAAACTGAAAGAAATATCCACAAAATTATCTATACTCTCAAGAGAGTACAGAAAGTACAGATACAAAATAATACTAAAAAACTAACTAAACAGCCTCCAAATTGTTCCTGATGGATTATAATAAACATATTTCCTCCAAACAATCCAAAGCAGAAAAAATGACAATGCTCAGTCTCTGAGAGTACAGAGTCTGATACAAAATCCTCCGAAACCATCCAAACAACCAAATTGCTTCCACTGAATGTAATGACCATAATCACAAACCAAAGAAATTGAAAAATATCCCAAAATTATCTGTACTCTCAAGAGAGTAGGAAATGCAAAAATAATACTAAAAAAATTAACCAAACAGCCTCGAAATTATTCTTAATGGATTGTAATGAATATATTTCCTCCGAACAGGCCAAAGAAATAGAAAAGAAATGACCAAAATGCTCTGTACTCTCATGAGAGTAGAGAGTACTGATCCAGAAATCAGGCCATAGAATTTTAATTCCATCGACCAACATACTATCATCCATAATCAGTAATTCATCTTGAAACATGACCAAACATCCTACCATGTGATATACTAAACATTTTACAAGGCTAATCAGTTCAAAAATTTGAAAATAATGGTGTGTACCATCTTGACAGTACAGAGAGTACACATGCAAAACATCTCTAAAATTTACTAAAATACATCTCGTTCATTTAAAGAACTCAAATATTCTAAAATGATCACATATTGGACGGTGAGAAGAATAGAGAAAACCCTAAATTTATTAAAGTTCAGGAACACAGGTGTAAATACCTCATATAGTCTTCTACAATACCTCAATGAAAGTTATTCACAAGATTTGTTAAACCACTAAGTGACGACCGGATGTTCACCGATCAAGAGCGGGAGCTGAGCTAGTGGAGAAAACCTAAAACTAAATGGAGGAATGTCGAATGGCCTCATTTTTCTTCTCCACTATTTTTAGCGGGTATGGTGGGGCGATAACACGTCGCCGTCATCCAGTTATAGCGTTAAGCATTAAAATGGGAAAAAACCACCGGACACAAGCGAAGATTGAGTCCGCGTAAAGCTACGCGGGACTCAGACATAATCTCCCGACAAACCCGAGCCATGCAAGTGTTAATGAGAGGATGCAAAACTTATAAAAAATAAAATAAAAATTGCTACAGAGCACATGTGAGTATGAGAAGCCATTACTGATACGATTATACTAACATTTTCTTTAGTATATATTTCAAAATTAATGATCCGTGTCCACATACGGAAGAGAAGCAAAAGCTGCTTGCTTTGCTCGTTGCTGTTGATGTTTTAATCGTTCAAGTTGTGCTCTCTGATTCTGAATTTATGAGCTGATAGATTTGGATTTGATGCGGGTTTTTAATGCATAGTTGTTGCGTGCTAGAAAACCAATTGCGGTAGAGTGAAAGTTTATGCCTTGGCCTTGTTGTGAAATCCAGCACACACACAGGTATTTAAAGAGTGAACAAGAAAACTCCAGAATTTTTACATGGAAAACCTAGAAAAGAGGGAAAAATCATAGGGCTTAGCCCAATAGAAATCTTCCACTATGTATTTATTTTGGAGTACAAGTTTTTCGATATGATTATAGAATTGTATATAGAAATGCGACAATGGGAATCCCAAAATCGAGCAACAACAACCATATAGTAATGGGCTGGGATCACACGGATGTACCGGGATTGGAAAGATGGCCGTCGAGGATCGGTGGCGGTGGCCGACGATGGTAGTCGACGGTGGTGACCGGCGTCGGTGGTCGGCGATGATGTGATGATAGTTGATGATGATGGCCGGCGGCCCGGTGGTAGTCGGCGGTGACGATCGGCGGAGATTGACGATGGCAAGGATCAGCGGTGGCGGCTAACGGCGGCGGTGGTTGGTAACCAACGGGGGTGGTCGGCGATCGTCTAGTGGTGGCACGATTATGCCTGGAGGATTTTCAAGCTTTAGAGCTCTCTGCTCTCTCTTGCTTGACCTCCCCTCATATGAGGAATGAGGGCTATTTATAGATTGGAGGAATGACGTCTCTATAAATACATGCAAAATCAACTCCACTTCATAGGACGACTCAAAATGATTCATTTGATCATTTGATGTATTTTAAGTATTTAAATGCTCAAATGAAGTTGGCATTGTAAGATCTTGGGCCTGTTGGATCCGGCTCGTCGAGACGCTCGATTTGACTAAAAACACTCTAAAGTTTCCAATGATATTTTAAGTGCTTGATCTCGACCAGTTTCATCTTCGGATTAGCTTGCTTCTAACATCAAGATTTGTGCTTTAACTGGTAAAAAGTTTCAGTGTCATATCAATAATATATATATATATATATATATATATATATATATATATATATATATATATATATATATATATATATATATATATATATATATATATATATATATATATATATATATATATATATATATATATATATATATATATATATATAAAAGAAAAGATTCAATAAAGTTTGATACAAACATCATACATTCAAAGCAAAAAAATTAGAATTCAGTATTTTTTAAATTTTTTTAGGAAGCAAGTGCAACTTTACTTTATTTTAGAGTATTTTTTATCGCTAAGGGTTTAGAAGAGCTGCTATTTTTTTTGGAAGAATTGAGGGCTTAGCCCAAATATAATTAATCCAAAAGAGCAAAATGGTTACATGGTAGAACAAGCAGTCAAAAAGACTGAAAGTCAAGCAGACTAAAAATAGAAATTACACAAAGGAGACAACAACCTTCATACACACGTATGATAAAATAACAAGCAGACTAAACAACCTATGTTAAGAATTACTCAAGGACTCAGACCTCACGTGCCAAATACTTCTGGCATCCAAAAACCAAAAAGAGACGATAGCATAGCAAAGGAGACCCACGGTTTCCTTCATAGCCAGCCAATGGATTCATATGCTCTAGACAGACTTGATTCTAGATCCAAGTTGCTGAGAAGGCCGTCCAGCCGGTCTCCAGCAAAACATCAAGTAGGTCATCATTGTCCCAGAAAAAAAAACACCCAGCATACAAAACCACAGAAGGGAGGAGAAGTGAGAGCAGACAGCAATATCAGACAGACTTATGGAGGATCAAAATCCCTCCATTTTTTCATCACATCCAACACATTCAAGGGCCATTTATCCTTAATTTTCCACTTTTTAATTTTTGCAGAAACTCTCTCCTTTATAGATAAGGATATAGAAGAGATCGAAGTGGCTGTTGAGGAGAATAAACGTGCATTTCTTTCTCTCCATATGACATATACAATTACAGCAGATATCAAAAAGTGCAATCTGTTCATTACCGTGTAATTTGAATCATCCACATAGCTTAGGATTTGCTGTAATGTAACCTGCATAAGAAAGAATTGTCCATTTGGAATAAGGCTACGTGTGCCATAGAGAAAGGACATTCGAAAAATAGATGGGAGTGAGATTCTGGTGAGGAGTTACATAGACAACACTGTAAGGTGGTTCTAATCCTCTCTTAGCGGTTTATCGAGGTTTTAAGCCCCTCCTTAAAAGCAAAGCAATATAATGCATAGTTTTATGCCCTTTGAACCATATGCCTTTGCTCCAACTTATATCGGAAAGCCATCATACCGCTTTCAAATCTTTGTTAACATGAGTGCTAAGGTTGCACCAAGTAATCACATCCCCATTACCCTTAATCGATGTAGCATGGATTATATTTGAAAGACTTGGATAAGTAACAGAGAAAAGTGGAGGAAGGTTCCATCTACCATTTAGTATTATAGTATTAAGCTTAGCATGAGAAACCCAAGATCAGGACCCTTAGATCCCATATTTATAAGAGAGGAGTTTCCACACCAGGGGTCATAAAAAAGTGAAAGCTGCTCCCCATTACCGACTTCAAATTTGAAGTAATCCTTGAATCTAGAAGCAGTGGACATAATAGATTTCCATAATTGGGAAGCTTTTTATGTAGAAGGCTTCCAAATGGATCCATATTTCATATGGCTCCATTTGGCGAATAAAGAGTCACCTTGAACGACTTTCCAGACTATTTTTAGTTTGCAAATCAGATTTAGTGAAGTAGCTGAAATGAGGCCTATGCCCCCTTCTCTCTAGGCAGTGGTTTTATCCCAAGATATAGTATGAAGTTTTTTAGTCTCACCCGCATGGAAGAAGAAGCTAGCTGTGAAGGAACATTAGTTTAATGATCCCCTTAGAATGGTCTAAACCGATTAAGACAAGTAATTATTAACCGATGTTCTGATTAGTTGGAATCTACCTCCCAGAGAAAGAAATTTGCTCTTCCAACCGGCCATATGCATGGAGTTTATCAAACAAAGGGTTGAAGTGTGCCGTTTGATGGAGCACGTGACTAAAGGCAAACCAGGGTATTTAAGAGGAAAAGTACCCTGAGAAATTCAAGGATATGTTGTAGTTCATCCACTCTTCTACTATTCTTAGAGAAGCATATTGTAGATTTATCAGCATTCACTTCTAACCCAAGGTAAGATTCAATTGTGTTTAAAGAGCTTTTGAGGGACTGAAGAGTAAGAGAAGAGGTTTTCCCCATAGCTAGTAGATCATCTGCAAATAGAAGGTGGGAAATTTTACAATCACCTTGCAAGCATGGTTGGTAATGGTGTAGATTCACTTCTCTCTCAATGAGACTAGAAAAGGTATCCATAGCAATTGTAAAGAGAAAAGGGGAGAGGGTAGCCCTGTCTTAACCCATTGGAGGAGGGGAAAAATCCTTTAATGCTCCCATTCAACACAATTGAGAATGGGACATCCATAATACAAGCCTCCACCCACTTTGTAAATCTAGTTGGAAAGCCTTTGGAAATGAGTCTATGGATTAAAGAAAATCTATTGACTTTGTCAAAAGCTTTTCTCAAATCAAATTCAGAAGAAATAACCATTGTTGGGGAAGAGAATTCATTGCAAATCTCATAAGCGGGGCAGATTATGGCTATGTCTCTTTAAATCTGATTGGGAAGGATTTATGAGAGTAGGGAGATATTTCTTCACCCTATTAGCAAGGATCTTTGCAATAACTTTATAGAATGTATTGCATAAAGAGATTGGTCTAAAATCTTTGATCAAACTTGAGTGTTTAATTTTTGGCACAAGAGTAATCAAGGTATGCTTAAACTTTTGAGGGAGTTTATTGGTTTTGAAGAAGTAATGGACTGCATTAAGAAAATATTTGCCAGTGATCTTCCAAGTTGTAGTAAAAAAGAGAGAGTTGAAACCATCTGGCCCCGGGGATTTGTTTTCATCAATACTATGGAGAGCTTCCTGGATTTCTTGATCATTTATATCAGCAGAAAGTTCAACTCCTTGAGAAGATGATAGGCATTCCCCTTTGGGGATGTCCTGTAAAGGAAGTGTAAGAGCATTATGGCTTAAAGCGTGAGGAGAAGTACTTACAAAGTTCCACCGCAATGATGTTTTGATCGATGACTATGCAGGAGGAAGTTTGAATTTCCTTATAGTATTGGAGTTCCTTCTCTCTTTCAGTGAGCAATATAGATATTGGAGGTCATCATCAGATTTTGATAGCCAGTGTTGTTTGGCCCTTTGCCTAATCCATTTACTCTCCTTATGAAGAAGGTCAATATATCTAGTTTTAATATCCTTGGCATCTAGTAGTAGAGAGGCATTTTGAGGATCTTTATCTAATTTACTCATGATCTGTTCTTGATCCATCCGAAGAGAGTCAATTTGTTTCTTTAGAGAAAGAGGATCTCTAAACATACTATTGAGGGCACACTTAACTTGTTTAAGTTTGTAAGATAGAACAAAAAGAGGATCACCTTGTGTATAACGCCAAGCATTAGTGATGAGTTCAGAATCCGGCATTTTCAACCCAGTAATTCACAGAGAAATGTGAGGAGGATTAAGGAAAGCAGTGAAGGTCACTAAGGGAGAGTGATCAATGGGAGGAGGGAGGACTTTATAGTGGGATGAGGGGTAGAAATCCAGCAACAGAGTTGCAAAACCGATCTAGCTTGGATAGAATAGGCTTATTTGACTGCTGATTCGACCATGTATAGAATAGTCCAGAACTTGGGAGTTCCATGAGCTCACAATCATTAATACAACTTTTAAAGGCAAGAGAATTGTTCAGAGAGACTGGGTTTCCCCCAACTTTATCTTTGCTGTACAGAGTGCAGTTAAAGTCTCCCATGAGGATCCATGGTTGATTGATGGAGTTAGCTATGTCTCTTAGAGCATTCCATAGAGCAATCCTAACTTTAGCATCATTATAAGCATACACACAAGTAAGAAGGAAGGGAGTATTACCCGGTGAAGAGACACATCCATGTAGAATCTGCTCATTCTTAGTGATCAGGTCAAAAGATAGTTTTCCAGAGTTCCACTTGATCCATATACGGCCCCCTGGTGAGCAATCAAAATTGGAAATGCTAGATTCGATTGAAAGAGTGAGATTATTGTAGAGAGGAGGAGGTTGGGAGGAAACACTGGAGTTTAGTCTCCATAAGGCACATAAGGTCTAAAGCGTGGTCTTTGATGATAATTACGAGGCGGTCAAGCTTTCTCCCATGGCGGAGAGACCACACACATTCCAACGACCTGGTATTCATTAAGAGGAGGAGGAGGAGGGCTTTTTGCCCTTTTTTGTTACCTTTGTGAGGTGTTGGGGTAGGATTAGAGAGGATTTTTGTTGAATTCTCCTCTTGGGCTTTCTTCCCTGGGGTTTGTGGCACCTTGTCCAACATTTTAGTTGATTAGTGCAGGAGATGTGCGATCTAGTTATTACTCTGATCGTGGAGGTTTCTCTACCATCAAAGGGGAGATGATAAGTCACCGAAGTAGAGGAGTCTCTTCATCAGGTGACATTGTCAGTGGGGATTGAATTGGCGGATGATTGAGATCGGATAGCATTAGAGGAGGAGGGAGATTGAAAGTTCCTCTTGTACTAGAACACGAGGAAACATTTTTTGAGGAGATGATGGCATTGGATCACGATTACGGTTTATAGTTTGTTGAATAGGTGTGTTGGATGAAGGATCTGTTTGTTCCTCCCAAGAGGAGCACTTTACCGCTTACCTCTTAACCACGGGAGGAGGATTAGAAGGGCAGCTGTTATCATCATGGGAGAATGTCTTACATTTAGAGCAGCATGTAGGTTTCCAATCATAGAGTATGTTCTGATTAAATTCCAAACCATTTAGGTTAATAGGGATGGAATCCGGGAGAGGTGATGAGGTGTTGATTTGAACACAAATCCAAGCAAAGGTAATCCTTGCTTTAGTTGCTGTAAGATTGTCGACTGCCAGGGGAATCCAATCTTACTTGCGACTTTGGAGAAGCCTGCTTCATTCTAGAGGCATAATGGGAAATTAGGGAGTTTAATCCAAATCGGGAGTTCAGAGATCAGCTCCTTGGATGGGCCGAAAATTCCACTTCCATTTTGGAAAATGAATGGGATTGGGAAGCACGGTCCAAAATCCCAAACCTGATTATAATCTTCGATGCAAGTAAACTTGAAAAGAAAGAAGTCTTCTTCTAGAGTAAGGAGCTCAAGATTCCCTTTGAACTTTCATTTCTTCCTAACAGCTGCTAGAAGTGATCCATAGTAAGGCCTTTTTCCAATTGCATGACCTATCAATGAGAGGTTCCACTCTTTTTGCCCTTCTGCAAGTTCCTCTTCAGAGAAAGAGAATACCGGAGAATCTGAGGGGATAAACGAAAGGGGGGAGGTTTTGACTTTTATCATTCTAGGCTATGAGAAGGTCTTTCCAAATGCTTGGATGGGAAGAGGAGTTATTCGGTTGCCCGAGAAGAGAAGGTAGAGGGGAGGAGCTAGAAAGCGGAGGAAAGGCACGGTTGAATGAACTGGAGTTCATCTCTACCATGGCGGAGAGATCTGACCTCCGGTCAAGACCGGAGGTCAGAGAGAGGGCCCGAGGGGCTTACCAAGAAGAAGAAGAAGAGCAAGTGAGGAGGAGGTCGGCGGCAGGGAGGAGGGACCACAGGGAGAAGAAGAGGCTAACCCTAAAGAGTCGTTCACGAATCAGTTCTGCGTTTTAGAAGAGCTGGTAAGCTGGAGCACACAAGGCCCACAAGTGTTTGTCATCGGACCATCAATCTTTGCTTAGCTGGCCGAGCACACTGCAAAGCAAAGCAATGGGAAGAGAATAGGTATTTGTGAAGGAGAAGAGCATACCAGAGACGTTGAGAATCGTTGGTCGGAATGAGGGGACCGTGGAATCTCTCGTGCCACCCAAGAATAGAACCGGCCGCATTGCCCACCCCCGTGACCGAGGCTTTAATTAATACAACAAACTATTATATCAATCGCCATGCCTCATAAATCAAGTGAGTCATATCTTTCTTTAAACGCATGTGTTTTTCAATTAATGGCTCATTTTGGCTCCATATACTTAAAATATTCATTTT
>CM038218.1:25492576-25600171 GCA_021442155.1 Cymbidium sinense | reverse complement strand
TGATATTTTATTTAATTCCTTAACAGAGTGAATTGGGTTACTATTATGAATAGATATCTATATAAATATTCAAGTTGCAAGCTTATTCATAGCAAAGAATTTATATAGTGCATACTCAAACTCTTATACCAAAATTTTTAAACTCACCAAAAACATCATAGAATATAAATCCTTACTCTTATATATTCACTCTCCTCATCTTATGTATGGATACCAAAAGGTACAAGCACTACACAAACCACGCATGCTAGATACCTTGCTTCAAATTTAGAATGTGGACCCAAACATGTTTGGGTTCCAAAAGTTAACATGTGAGTTTCTTTTATAGGAATGCCTTCAAAGCAAAATCAAATTTGTGGGTGAAATGCAAATGAGTTCTGCATAGGATTGAAAATTAATATATAAGTTAATTAAGGTAGATTTGCAAGTTTATGATTTTATTTATTAACAAATGGTCATGCATTATTAGTTTACTTTATCTTAGGATGCTATGACTAAACCCTAAAATTATGCCCTTAAGTATTCTTGCTTAAAATTATGTCTAAACCCTAACATCCAAGAAAACATTTATTTATTTTTTGTGATTGTCTAAGTCATTGCTAATAGGATTAAGCCTATCCTTCCCTTTTATTCATTCTATCATACTTGGTGAAAATTTTGACCATAAATGCTTTAGGGATGACTCCTATCCCCTTAACCATTATGTTAATTTTAGGGTAGCTATGAAATATCAATCAAATTACTATCTGACGAGGATGGGAGATGACTCTGTGCTTCATTCAAAAAAAAAGGAAGACTGCAACCCTTTTGCAAGAAAGAAAGATCTATTACCAAATTTTCAAAATGGAATAAATTCAAAACATTTCTCATAAAGTTAAAAGGCGTAGTAAGACTATAAAGGTTGTTCTACTTGTAGGTGCTTTGTCTAAATTCTTATGCATAGCCTATTTAGGATAGATGGGATTTGGGCTCCAAAAGTTAACATGTGAGTTTCTTTTGTAGGAATGTGTTCAAAGCAAAATCAAATTTGTGGGTGAAATGCAAATGAGTTTTGCATAGGATTGAAAATTAATATATAAGTTAATTATGGTAGATTTGCAAGTTTAGGGTTTTATTTATTAACAAATGGTCATGCATTATTAGTTTACTTTATCTTGGGATGCTATGACTAAACCCTAAAATTATGCCCTTAAGTATTCTTGCTTAAAATTATGTCTAAACCCTAATATCCAAGAAAACATTTATTTATTTTTAGTGATTGTCAAAGTCATTGCTAATAGGATTAAGCCTATCCTTCCCTCTATTCATTCTTGATATACTTGGTGAAATTTTTGATCATAAATGCTTTAGGGATGACTCCTATCCCTAAACTAGTTTACTTTATCTTGGGATGCTATGACTAAACCCTAAAATTATGCCCTTAAGTATTCTTGCTTAAAATTATGTCTAAACCCTAATATCCAAGAAAACATTTATTTATTTTTTGTGATTGTCTAAGTCATTGCTAATAGGATTAAGCCTATCCTTCTCTCTATTATTCATTCTGCCCAGTCTATACTTCAGGGTGAAAATTTTGACCATAAATGCTTTAGGGATGACTCTTATCCCCTTAACCATTATGTTAATTTTAGGGTAGCTATGAAATATCAATCAAATTACTGTCTAACGAAGATGGGAGATGACTCTGTGATTTGTTCAGAAAAAAAAAAAAAGGAAGACTGCAACCCTTTTGCAAGAAAGAAAGATCTATTGCCAAATTTTTAAAATGGAATAAATTCAAAACATTTCTCATAAAGTTAAAAGGCGTAGTAAGACTATAAATGTTGTTCTACTTGTAGGTGCTTTGTCTAAATTCTTATGCATAGCCTATTTAGGATAGATGGGATTTGGGTTCCAAAAGTTAACATGTGAGTTTCTTTTGTAGGAATGCCTTCAAAGCAAAATCAAATTTGTGGGTGAAATGCAAATGAGTTTTGCATAGGATTGAAAATTAATATATAAGTTAATTATGGTAGATTTGCAAGTTTAGGGTTTTATTTATTAATAAATGGTCATGCATTATTAGTTTACTTTATCTTGGGATGCTATGACTAAACCCTAAAATTATGCCCTTAAGTATTCTTGCTTAAAATTATGTCTAAACCCTAATATCCAAGAAAACATTTATTTATTTTTTGTGATTGTCAAAGTCATTGCTAATAGGATTAAGCCTATCCTTCCCTCTATTATTCATTCTGCCCAATTTATACTTCAGGGTGAAATTTTTGATCATAAATGCTTTAGGGATGACTCCTATCCCTAAACTAGTTTACTTTATCTTGGGATGCTATGACTAAACCCTAAAATTATGCCCTTAAGTATTCTTGCTTAAAATTATGTCTAAACCCTAATATCCAAGAAAACATTTATTTATTTTTTGTGATTATCTAAGTCATTGCTAATAGGATTAAGCCTATCCTTCTCTCTATTATTCATTCCTGATCATACTTCGGTGAAAATTTTGACCATAAATGCTTTAGGGATGACTCTTATCCCTTAACCATTATGTTAATTTTAGGGTAGCTATGAAATATCAATCAAATTAGTGTCTAATGAAGATGGGAGATGACTCTGTGCTTCATTCAGAAAAAAAAAAGGAAGACTGCAACCCTTTTGCAAGAAAGAAAGATCTATTGCCAAATTTTTAAAATGGAATAAATTCAAAACATTTCTCATAAAGTTAAAAGGCATAGTAAGACTATAAATGTTGTTCTACTTGTAGGTGCTTTGTCTAAATTCTTATGCATAGCCTATTTAGAATAGATGGGATTTGGGTTCCAAAGTTAACATGTGAGTTTGTTTTGTAGGAATGCCTTCAAAGCAAAATCAAATTTATTGAAATGCAAATGAGTTTTGAATAGGATTGAAAATTAATATATAAGTTAATTATGGTAGATTTGCAAGTTTAGGGTTTTATTTATTAACAAATGGTCATGCATTATTAGTTTACTTTATCTTGGGATGCTATGACTAAACCCTAAAATTAGACCCTTAAATATTCTTGCTTAAAATTGTGTCTAAACCCTAATATCTAAGAAAACATTTATTTATTTTTTGTGATTGTAAAAGTCATTGCTAATAGGATTAAGCCTATCCTTCCCTCTATTATTCATTCTATATACTTCGGTGAAATTTTGACCATAAATGCTTTAGGGATGACTCATCCCTATAGTTTACTTTATCTTGGGATGCTATGACTAAACCCTAAAATTATGCCCTTAAGTATTCTTGCTTAAAATTATGTCTAAACCCTAATATCCAAGAAAACATTTACTTATTTTTTGTGATTGTCAAAGTCATTGCTAATAGGATTAAGCTTATCCTTCCCTCTATTATTCATTCTACCCTTATCTGAAAATTTTGACCATAAATGCTTTAGGGATGACTCATCCACTTAACCATTATGTTAATTTTAGGGCTATGAAATATCAATCAAATTACTGAGGATGGGAGATTTAATATGGTCGAATTAACATATCAGGCTTATTTCAATCAAGTCAATAAAAGTTCTACTCAGTTTTTGAAATGTTGTGACTAGCTAGAATAAATCTCTCGTTGGGCATGTGATGCAAATATTTCTCTTTGCAAATATTTAGCTAAAATATTTCTCTTTGCGTTCGACATACATTGAGCTTTAATTAATTTGAGATTTAGTTTAACATAGGGTGAAAATTTCATATCAATTCAGTATTTAGCAAATAAATATTTTATTTAATTATTTGATATTTCAAAATATTTATACATAAGGTTGTTTAAAATTTATACAATATATATGTTTAGGGTAACTCATGTTTTGACATCAACATTTATATCCTAAATATTAAGGTTTACGCTAAACACTTATCATGTCACTCTGTCTACTTAATATCACACTAGAGGAGTCATTCATATTATCATCTAATGTTTGCTGATGACATTCACCCTAATATGGAGTGAATATGGACTTTAGAATAAATATCTATTTAGGGTAAATATGATTAGTATCTTATGAACAAATAGTATTTAGGGATAATTAATACTATGATAAATATTTATTACCTTTGGATAAGTAATTAATGTTTAGGGTTTAGGTTTAGGGTTTAGGGTTTAGGTTTAGGGTTAGGTTAGTTTAGGGTTTAGGGTTTAGGGTATGGTGTATTATTTAATCAAAAGAATAGAATTTTACATCCAAAATAGATGTTCAGTTTTCAGCTAAATTTTATAATTTTTTGCTTAAAGTTATTTATTTTAAGGTGTAATGTAAGATAATATTACATGAAAGCATATTAAAATATAATGTACAAAGCAATATAACTTTACATATATATATATATATATATATATATATATATATATATATATATATATATATGAATGTGGTGGTGTTACTAAATGTTACTGTACATTTTAGTATGTTTTACTTTTGTTATAATACATTGGGTCAAAACTAATAAAAATATTAATTTGGAGGTTGAGATGGAAGAATTTGGCCAAATTCACAGCACACACCAAGAAGAAACACCAAAACTATGCTATTTTGGACCATTTCTAATAGAAAATAAATAATTTTACATCCAAAATGAACATTATTCATATTTTGATAAAATTTTGTTATTTGTTCCTTTTATGTGATTTTAATGAGGAAATAACATGTTAACTTGGTTTAAACATATTTAGATTTAAACATTTATAAATAGGGTTTAGGCTTTAAAGAAAATATGATACATAACGTTCTTTATGGTCTTTTCACTAATGTTAAATCTAAATACTTTCTTAATAAATATTATATGCTTTGATTAGAAATAGGGTTTAGGGTTTTATATAGCTAAAAGTAGGATTGTAAGAGGGATTAATTTTGACCATATAAAGATAACATTTCTCATCAAATTTTATTAGATATATATTTAATATATAAAATGCGAAGGATGATTTACCATTTATTCCTTAAGGGTTTAGGGTAGCCCTAAAATGAATTTATAGGCGCCTAAACCCATTAAATAAAAGCAAGGGTCACCTTAATCCCTAAAATTATATCTTAAGGTTAAATCAGTATTAACAAGTCTCTATTAATCAATTTAGTTTAGGATAGCAAAACATATCTAGACAAATTTAATGTAAATATGATAGAAGTCATAGCTTTGACTAAACATGAGTGGATGTTTAGGGTTTTATTACCTAAATACTATTTGTTAAGTTATATTAATTTGCCTTAACCAATATTTAGTTGTGCCTTAACCTAAATATAAATAGCTCAATGTATGTATAGTGCATACTCATGTGAATGTAATTTAAAATTGTTAAGGACTTTTTTATTTACATTGGTAGACAATAAGATATCCATGTTTAAATTCGAGTTTTGGGGTTAAGATATCTTATTATGGAAATATTTAGTTTATGCTTTATAAAGTTACAATTATAAACCCTATCATAAGTATATCCAACCGTATTTATAATTATTAATTTCTTAAACTCGAATATTTTTACAAGCTAATCATATATAGAGATAAAATACTTTTTTGGATTAAATACAATGTAAATAGAATAGGACCACAACATTCATAGTAAATCTGCCCTTAGTCTAGCTAGTCACATCTTTTTTGACTAAACATGTACATGACATTATCTTGCTCTTTTGTCTAAGCCATTCCCTAATAGCATCTACTCATTTTGGCTAACTCATTCTTTAGTAGGATCATACTCTTTTGGCCTTGCAATCTTTAACTTAGTGATTCCTTCTTAGGACACCCATTCTAAAACATAGCCAAATTTCATATCACGATGTTATCAAAGGCTGTGTTAGGGTTTATCACTCCATGTTTAAGGAATTTAATCCACTTATGGTTTTGTCTAAATATTGACCCTAAAACTAACATAAGGGTTTATTCCTTATGAAGATACATTTCATATCTTAATCCCACCATTTTCTAAATTATATATTCCATTTCAACATCTCCATCATTTTGAAAAGTGGTTATTATTCCTAAGAAAGCCTATATTCCATAGAGCTAACTCATGTTTTGACACAAGTAATAGCCCTAGTATACATATCCTTAATGACTTGAATATAATCAATATTAACTCCTTTGTATTCTAGAACTCTCCAAAGAATATCTCTTGAAACTTTATGATACTTTTTTGGATTAAATCTGCCCTTAATCTAGCTAGTCACACCTTTTTTGACTAAACATGTAGATGACATTATCATGCTATTTTGTCTAAGCCATTCCCTAATAGTATCTACTCATTTTGTCTAACTCATTCTTTAGTAGGATCATATTCTTTTGGCCTTGCAATCTTTAACTTAGTGATTCCTTCTTAGGGCACCCATTCTAGAACTTAGCCAAATTCTTTTTGATAAAGTCTTATCCTCACTTAGTCATTCATATTTGAGTAGGATATTTTATTGTTTGGCTATACCTTAATGTTAAACACCATAGGTTTTGGGCAAAGTTGTGAAAACTACCATAGAAAAGAGGTTCAAGGTTGATGGTTTGACTATTGAGCATGTTGAACCGGATGACATAATAAATATTAAAATGATTAAATATATATTTAATAAAATGATATAATAATTTAAATATATGATAAATATATAATAAAAATAAATATAAATACATAAATAATACTACTAGTAATTATAATTTTAAAGGTAGATATAAAGCTCATTCAAGAATTGCGTTAAAATGAATAACTATCATAGCATTATTAGTTTAAGGTTTACCTCACAAGTTTAGGGTTTAGGGTAGCTAGTCACAACATTAGACACCATATTTAATTTGTTTAGTTTTTACTTAAGTTTTAAGCTATCATATTCTCATTAATTTGTGACCTAAAAGCCCCTAAAGTAAAAATAAAAACTAAATATCATTAAATAAATTTTGACCCTATTTTGGTTCATTATAAATACTCCATATTCTAATGTCTAATGTTTTTATTAAAATAGGTATTAAATATTAAAATCTAATGAGAATACATCTATGTATAAATATTTCATGGAATTTAAGAAATTAATAATTATAAATAGGGTCAATATTAATAGATATGTTTAGTCATCTCCAAAATAAATTATTGAGAAATTCCTTATGAAGATACATTTCATATCTTAATCCCACCATTTTCTAAATTATATATTCCATTTCAACATCTCCATCAAGTCAAAAAGTGGTTATTATTCCTTACATTAAGCTATTTACCAATTTTGCCATTTCAAAACTCTTATATTAATTGGATTCTAAACAAGTTTTAGGAATAAATAAAACATCTTGGTTATATGGTCATATGTATTTTAAGGTTTACATTATACAATATATTTATTAAGAAAGTATTTAGATTTAACATCAAAGAGGGTGACTTGACCCTCCATTAGATTATTTTATTGTAATATTTTGTGATAAACCTCTATCTTCATTAACCAAAAGTGAATGTGGTAATGGTAGCTAAGTTATTTGATCTAGATTATTTATCCACTGACTTAAGATAAATGGACACTTATTATGGTTGAAGGTTAATCTAGATACCTCCTTAAAATGATTTATGAGTTCTAAGATTATATTGATGGAGTCTTTGTAGCATTATAGAATAATTGCACATCATATACAAAAGCTAGATGTGATATATTGATTCTACCTTTTGGGAAAACTTCATGAGTCAAATCGTTAGGGTAAGCATCCTCTTATTTGCCCTTACAAAGTGGGTGACTCCCCTATCTGTAAAATACTTTGCTCCATCAAATGAGAAGTTGAATCCCTTATATCTTTGGGGGTTAACTCTGGATCTTCTTTCTTTGTCCATCAATTTATGGGTTAATGTTAGACCCTGTTGACTACTTCTATTTTAAAGCTCTCTTTTTATTAATCAAAGCTTGGAAATACTTAGTATTCTTGTCACAATCTGTAATATGTTTACTGACAGCTTTTTGGTGCCAATAAATCTCTTCCAAATTTTGGAAGTTTATTTTACGTTTAGTTTTTTAGTTTATTTAGATTTCTCCATGCTTATTTTACTTCACTTGAACTTTTCTTTTGTGTCTAAGTTAAAGGCTTCAGGTTTGTCATGAAATATCCTTTCTAGTATAATTTATTATGGAGCTTTCCCAACTATGTTTAAAATGGGAGTTTAAGGCTTATAGTTGGAATATTTTAAGAATATTCTATTAATTTTGTTGTTTTATCTAATGTAGTGTCTTTAGCTTGTGGCTAATTTCTTGCCTCAAGGCTATGATTGGTTAACCCACTTATATATAATTTTGTATACATCTACAACTCATGCCTTTTTCTTTGAAAAAAAATTTTTAGGCAAAGTTATTGTCCATGCTTCCTTAATTACACTAAAGGTGATGTCTAGAGATTTATGCTTGAAATCTTTCAATAATAGTTTATTACATACATTGTCTTTCTTAGTTATGCCTAAGTTTTAATCTATGTTCTTATAGTTGAAATATACTTTCAAGATAAACGATAAAGAGATAACTAAAAAGGTAGTAGTGCATTGGGCATTCCCATTCCAGATGACTGTTCTTCCTAGAGTTAGATGAAATTGTGAAACTTGAGGGACACTATGCAGCCTGGTAATGAGAGAAGGTGCTTTTCTTTGGTTTGACAATTGGCATCCATTAGGTCCCATTGTTCTGAAGTCTAGTAGTAGAATATGTTATGATGCAGCTATTCCGGTCTATGCCAAAGTCAACACAATTATTGAAGAAAAGGTATGGAAGTGGTCGGAGGTTAGATCTTTCAATAGGCCTTTAAAGTCCACTCAATAACCATGTGACTGACTAGCGATAGTGAGATTTGAAAGCCTAAAATAGTTGGAAACTTTAGGTTTTGTCTAGATATGTTTTAGAGTTTTATATAGACATGTCATCAGATTTTTTGCTTTAGGTTTAATAAAAACATTAGACATTAGAATAAGTTAATGTTTTAGGGTAAATATCATTAGTAAAAATTTGATGACATGTCTATATAATTTTAGACAAAACCGTAAAACAAATCTAGATAAAACCTAAAGTTTAATGGTTGTATTTATTAACCCTATTATTTGTGGGTAAATTCTCATTAATTTGTGACCTAAATATAAAAATTATACATAATTTGTCATTAACCCAAAATAGTTGGAACACTGGCTAGACTAAGGCGATTTAATCCAAAAAAGTATGAGATGGTATTTAAGTTTATGTATCAAAACTTATACTTGGAATATAACATTAATATTAACATTAGTGACTTAGTCTTTCCTAAATTTTTTTGAATGAGAATCTTAGATCCTTCTGCTTGAAATGGTTTTAAGGCTAGTTCCAATAGCCACTCCAGAAAAGTAAGAACATAAATCTAATATCCCAAACAAGATGTCCAAATAAGAACATTCATAACTAAACCAATAAACTATTCATACCAAAAGTGTTATATCCATTGATGTTGTAAAAAGTTTACCCATATATAATCTCTTAACCATCCCATCAAAAAAGTGGAGGATTCATTAAATTGTTAAATGTTACCCTATCATAATGTGATGTGTTTATATTTCCAATGAAAAGTAACCCATCCAATGGTATTTAACATCCAAAAAAAACTACCAAATAAACTCTCTAGTTCATATCTTAATACTTATGCTTAGGGATTTGCCTCAAGACCAAGATTAATTAACCAAAATTTTGTTCGTTCTACTTTTCTTCCTTATAGTATATAAAGAAATCATGTTGATAGAATATAGACTTTCCTAGGAATAATAATTAGAGATAACCAAGTTCTCTATCTGTTGATTTGATTAATCTCATTTTGACGTCATTTAGAGGTTTACCTACTGTAATGTGCTCTGATGTGGATGTTGAAAAGTTGGCAAAATCCTTTGAATTTTCTCTTATCGATAAATGATGTGGATGTCCTTACCAAAATTTGGGTTAGGTTTATGTTTTAGGTTTAGGTTTTTTTTTTTTTTAGGTTTATTTTAATTTTATTTTACATTTAGTTTTTATTTTATTTAGGTTTTTTATTCTTAGGTTTTTTTATTTTTTAGTCCAGTTTAGGTTTTTAATTATTTTATTTTATTGTATTTTTAATTAAATATGGTAGTTAAGTATTATATCCCTAGTTTTGCTAAGTATAATTATGTCAGTTTTCATAAACATACACAAAATAGAAGTATATCATGCTAATTCAAGATGAGTGCATACACAAAATAGAAGTATTTTTAAATAAATATGGTAGTTAAGTATTATATCCCTAGTTTTGCTAAGTCAATAATAGAAATATCATTAAAATCTCTTATAAATATCTATTTGAATTTGGTTAAAATGGAACTCGGATGTACTCTCCTTTACTCCCACCATCATCAACTCTCAACTCATTCATGAAAAAGTTTGTCTTCCATCTAACATTAACTTATTCTAATGTCTAATGTTTTTATTAAACCTAAAGTAAAAAATCTGATGACATGTCTATATAAAACCCTAAAACATATCTAGACAAATCCTAAAGTTTCCAACTATTTTAGGCTTTCAAATCTCACTATCGCTAGTCAATCACATGGTTATTGAGTGAACTTTAAAGGACTATTGAAAGATCTAACCACCGACCACTTTCATACCTTTTCTTCAATAATTGTGTTGACTTTGGCATAGACCAGAATAGATGCATCATAACATATTCTACTACTAGACTTCAGAACAATGGGACCTAATGGATGCCAATTGTCGAACCAAAGAAAAACAACTTCTCTCATTACTAGGCTGTAAGGTCTCATAGTGTCCCTCAAGTTTTGCAATTTCATCTAACTCTAGGAAGAATAGTCAGTTGGAATTGGAATGCCCCAGGCACTCTTACCGTTTTAGTTATCTCTTTATAGGGAAAAACTAAACATCATCAAAAAGGAAACACTAGTGAAACCTGGAATCAGAGTTAACAACGAGAGAACCTGTGTATGATAATGATCTTTGGGTGGACATTGCACCATTGGATATGCTATAGACTTCGCTGGTTAAGAAAATAGGATAAGGATACTTCCATATAAAGTGAAGCATCTTTAGAAACTAAATGAGAAAAATATAGAGCTTTTACCTTAGAAAGATAGAGTGATTTTTTATTTAGAGTCTAAAGTAACTAGTTTTACTTATGAAAAAATAAAAATAGGTAAGAAGATGTCAAAACTTGATAGTCTTTACAAGCCTTATCAAGAGAAAGCTAAGCTTGGTGCAGTCAATTGCATGTACAGAAGGCGATGATCCTAAGAAACCTACCCTCGCCACCAAGAAAAAAAGCCTGGTTATTGTAAGTTTCTATTTCTACCTTAGTTGTCGTAATCTATTTTCAGACTAAGCATAGTTTATTCATGTTTTCAAGACATGTATATGCTTATAATTTGATCTAAAATATATTTTGGGTAGACTTTACAAATTATTTTATTCATAATTTTGGGTTAAGTCTACCAGATATGCTTATATAATCTACATTACGACAACTAATGGTTACTCATAGCAAAATAAAACCTAAACTTGTGAGGTAAACCTAAAGTTTCCAACTATTTTAAACATTAGACAAAACCTATTCTCATTAATTTTAGACATAATGCCTTAACCCAAAATTTATTTAGAAATAGATTAAGGTCATGATGGATGTCTAATATTTGAGCTGGAAACTATTTACATACACTTTTGGTTAATCAAGATATGGTTTAGGGTTTAAGTTTAGCAAAATATGTTTTAGTTAAATAATTAATTTTATGGAAATCATGTTGATGAAATAAGTAATATTGTCTAGGGTTAGCTACAATAATTAGGTATAATAATTTAAGGTTTTTAATCACATTAAACAACTAGTATTAATAATGCCTGGTTTTTAATTTTTCTTAATGGGGAAGCCTTGGGTTTCTTTCCCTCTTCCCATGGCTGACAATAAGGGGATCCTTTATCTCTTGCTTTATTTATTATTGCTATTGAGTACTTATCTAGGAGCATTAATGATTTATTCTTAAACAATCCTAGAATGTACTACATAACTCTTGGTGGTCTTCCTGTTTCCCATTTAAGTTTTGCAAATAATTTCATTAACTTTTTGCAATGCTTCTATTCATCACATCAAGCATCTCAAGTCTTTTTAAATAGTTTTTAGCTTTTTAGGGTTTAGGGTTGAAGGTTTAGGATTTATGGTTAGTTTAGGGTTTATGGTTTAGGGTTTAGGGTTTGGGATTTAGGTTTTAGGGTTTAGGGTTTAGGGCTTAGAGATTAGAGGTTAACATTTTGGGTTTTGGGTTTGGCTCATCTCAGCCGTCCATCGACGTGTTTTAGATGAATGAGATTATTCAGCACGTTTAGATCTCATTTGATCCTTTATAAACCGGGAATCCTTAGCCCCGCAGTTTATAAAGGATCAAATGAGATCTAAACGTGCTGAATAATCGATGAGTAGAACTTTTATTGACTTGACCCTCTGTTAGAGCTTTAATTTATTTTAAACATATGATTTTGCAATATCCCTTACATTAAGCTATTTAAATATAATGAAAATCAAATGGTTCTCTCGTTATCCAATGGTGCAATGTTCACCCAAAGATCATTATCATACACAGGTTCTCTCATTGTTAACTCTGATTCCAGGTTTCACTAGTGTTTCCTTTTTTATGATGTTTAGTTTTTTAGATAAAGAGATAACTAAAAAAGTAGGAGTAGTGGGGCATTCCCATTCCAAATGATCTTCCTAGAGTTAGATAAAATTGTGAAAAGGGACACTATGAGACCTTATAGCGGTAATGAGAGAAGGTGCTTTTCTTTGGTTCGATTGGCATCCATTAGGTCCCATTGTTGAAGTATAGTAGTAGAATATGTTATGATGCATTATTCTCTATGCCAAAGTCAACACAATTATTGAAGAAAAGGTATGGAAGTGCTTAGATCTTTCAATAGGCCTTTAAAGTCCACTCAATAACCATGTGATTGACTAGCGATAGTGAGATTTGAAAGCCTAAAATAGTTGGAAACTTTAGGTTTTGTCTAGATATGTTTAGGGTTTTATATAGACATGTCATTAGATTTTTACTTTTGGTTTTATATGGTGTTGCCCAGATATCTAATGCGGAATTTGGTTGCTTTAAGGCCAATGTATTCATGTATCCAATTTTCTTCCATTCTATTGATCTTATTGCTTGTATATAAATGTGAGTTTTCTCATTAATCTTTACTTTTGACATCATAATCAACACATCAACCTAACTAATTTTAGGGTTAGTGACATAGTATTCTAGTTTATGTTTTGGGGTAAATATGATTAGTAAAATCGATGACATGTCTACATAATTTTAGACAAAACCCTAAAACATATCAAAACCTAAAGTTTAATGGTTGTACTTATTAACCCTATTATTTGTGGGTAAATTCTCATTAATTTGTTACCTAAATATAAAAATTATACATAATAAAACCATTAGCTAAAATATCAATCCTATTCACAACATTCTTTTCAAATTAGTATTTTTAAAATAAACTCGAATTTAAACATGAATGCCCTTATATACCAATTATAATGATATTTCATTTAATTCCTTAACCCTAAACCCTAAATTTTAAACCCACACTTGAGTTTTGCTAAGTATAATTATGAATTGGGTTACTCCCTAAACTCTATCATTTAGCTTATTCATATGAAAACCCTAAACCACTTTTGGATAATTATTTAGAGAACTTGGGTTATGAAATTTTGTCTAGGCATTAAAATTAAGACCCTATTTTCAGCATAATTTGACTTGACATGACATTATAATATACTCCATATTTACCCTAAAACATATTCTAGTATTAAGGGCATAATAAAATCAATTTTTATATATTCCCATCTCATACTTTTTGGATTAAATCTGCCCTTAGTCTACATGTATAAGGACTTTAAGAATTGGTTAAAATTTAATCAAATTTGTGACTTAAGTATATTAAACCTCATATAGTTTATATAGCTACCAGCTTAAGTAGTCATAGCATCCCAACCAAACATCTTAATAAGTTTAAATCCTATTGACTACTTCTATTTGTCCATCAATTTGTGGGTGAAATGGAAATGAGAATTTCAATCCGCATTATTAACTTTCATAGGGTCTTCCAAAATATGATACAATTTTAACATCTCTATCAGACACTATGATAGATGGAACTCCATGTAACTTTACAACCTCTTTTAATAACAACCCCAATATCTATGATGCATCATTTGATTTTGAGCAAGGTAAATAGTGTGTCATCTTAGAAAATCTATTCACAACCACAAAATTATTTTCACATCCTTTAGGTGTCCTCAGAAAACCAAAAATCAAATCCATGGATATATATTCCCAAAGTTGAGAAGGAGTAAGTAAAGATGAGTAATATCCTACCTTTTGTTTTGTAGCTTTGACTTGATGATATGTATAATAATGGGCCTAAATTCAGCAACTATTTAAGGGTTTTATTAATCCTAAACCCTATCCCCTAAATATAAATAGTTGTGACAATTTAATGTCAAGTATGCTTTACAAATATGACGTAATATGTTTTAGGATAATTAAAAATCTAATGTTTGGGCAGATTTAAATACATTATAGCTATGACTAAAACTTTAGGGTAGCATACATATTTATTAATTAAATAACATTATCTCTTTGTGTTCGACATTTCAAAATCAATGATATTTTGTTTAGCTTAAAACTTAATAAAACCCTAAAATTTAGTAACCACCTATCCTAAAATCTTAATCCCTAAAATTATATCTTAAAGTTAAGGCGGTGATCACTGCCTTAATTCAAATTCCACCTTAACCTTAAGGTATACAATAAAATATCCTACTCAAATATGAATGACTAAGTAAGGATAAGACTTTATGAAAAGAATTTGGCTAAGTTCTAGAATGGGTGTCCTAAGAAGGAATCACTAAGTTAAAGATTGCAAGACCAAAAGAGTATGATCCTACTAAAGAATGAGTTAGCCAAAATGAGTAGATACTATTAGGGAATGGCTTAGACAACGAGCATGATAATGTCATGTACATGTTTAGTCAAAAGGTGTGTGACAAAAGACTAAGGGTAGATTTAATCCAAAAAAGTATGAGATGGTATCTAAGTTTATGTATCAAAATGTATACTTGGAATATAACATTAATATTAACATAGTGATTTAGTCTTTCCTAAATTTTTTTGAATGAGAATCTTAGATCCTTCTGCTTGAAATGGTTCCAAGGCTAGTTCCAATAGCCACTAAAAAAGAGAACATAAATCTAATATCCCAAACAAGATGTCCAAATAAGAACATTCATGACTAAACCAATTAACTATTCATACCAAAAGTGTTATATCCATTGATGTTGTGAAAATTTTACCCATATATAATCTCTTAACCATCCCATCAAATAAGTGGAGGATTCATTAAATTGTGAAATGTTACCCTATCATAATGTGATGTGTTTTTATTTCCAATGAAAAGTAACCCATCCAATGGTATTTAACATCCAAAAAACTACCAAATAAACTCTCTAGTTCATATCTTAATACTTATGCTTAGGATTTGCCTCAAGACCAAGATTAATTAACCAAAATTTTATTCGTTCTACTCATTTAAAGCTTAAGACTTTTCTTGAAATAAATAAAAACATCTCAAAAACTCTTATATTATCTAGGCTTCTCTAATTGTGTCCAGATTAGCACAATAAAACTAGGTCTTGAACGACACCTTTACTTTTAAGTTTGATCTTCTTAGATTTCTCCATTGTACATAAGCTTAGTGCATAAAGAATATGCAAAAAATAATTTTATGCTTACTTTACTTCACTTGAACTTTTCTTTCATGTCTAAGTTAAAGGCTTCAGGTTTGTCATGAAATATCCTTTCTAGTATAATTTATTATGAAGCTTTCATAACTATGTTTAAAATGGGAGTTTAAGGATTATGGTTAGAATATTTTAAGAATATTCTATTACTTTTGTTGTTTTATCTAATGTAGCGTCTTTAGCTTGTGGCTAATTTCTTGCCTCAAGGCTATGATTGGTTAACCCACTTATATATAATTTTGTATACATCTACAACTCATGCCTTTTTCTTTGAAAAGAAATTTTTAGGCAAAGTTATTGTCCATGCTTCCTTAATTACAGTAAAGGTGATGTCTTGAGATTTATGCTTGAAATCTTTCAATAATAGTTTATTACATACATTATCTTTCTTATTTATGCCTAAGTTTTGATCTATGTTCTTATACTTGAAATATACTTTCAAGATAAATATTAATTACCTAATCAACTCATTCAAATGTGCATAATTTTCAAGATTTTTAAATTTTGCTTAAAAAAATACTTCCAAATCTAGTAAGTTATTGAGGCTCCACTTTGTTATGCCTAAGTTTAAATATTTAGGCTTATGTTGTAAATCAAACCTTAAGATTAGCATTGGTTAACTTGACCTTCTTCAATTGTGCTTATGATAGATTCTCAAGACTCTTGCTTGAAAAGAATAGGTAAATTAAACTCTTATACCAAAATTATCTAATCCTTGCATGATGGTCCATATGATTTGTATAATCACAACTGAAGAAGATAATATGATGGAAAATTTTCAATCCTATGCAAAACTACTTTCTAGTGATCCAAAATAGCTTCCAATGATTAGGGTTTAGAGTTTAAGGTTTAGGGTTTAAGATTTAGGGTCTAGGGTTTGGGGATATATTTTAGTGATTAAGGTTAAAACCTAAGGTGGTAGCTATATAAAACCCTAAACTTGCGAAACTTTGTTTGGTTAAGCTATATAAAATATCCTAAAACCTTAACCATTTTGGTTATTAAATTACAAATTTGTAGTAAATATGGTTATATTTAGGGATTAAATTTTAGACATAATAAAATAAGGAAGTATAAAATAAAGTATTTACATATATAAGGTGAACGCAAAGGAAATAGATAGCATAAACAAATTAAGAAGCTTCTATCATATTTCTAATGTTTGGTCATATGAAGTAATAGGTTATGAAATTTCTCAATATTCTTCGACATTTGTAAACCCTATCACCAAATAAGACATAAGGGATTTAGTATCTTATGAACAAATAGTACAAACCTCAAGTGTCTAACTCTAGGAAGAGTATGTAGGGCTTAGGGTTTAGGGTTAGCTTAGGGTTTAGGGTTAGTTTAGGGTTTAGGGTTTAGGGTTTTATGATTTATAATGCTTGTGCTATCAAGGTATTTCTTAGGCCAAGCTGCCTTAATCAAAGACTGGAAAATTGTCATATATAGTGTCCCTCATGATTGGAATAAGGAAGCTATTATCAGACTTTTGTGGAACATTACCTCTCACTCATATACCATCTGGGCTTCCTTAATTCAGAGTTATCTCTAAAAAGGTAGGAGTGTGTGGGGAATTCACATTCCAAATGATTGTTCTTCCTAGAGTTAGATGAAATTGCGAAACTTGAGGGACACTATGAGACCTTACAGCCTGGTGATGAGAGAAGGTGCTTTTCTTTGGTTCGACAATTTTGGCAGGTTCGATCAGGTGATTTTGAAAAATCGGACCACCATATCTGGTTCATGGTTGAACTGGCTGAACTGGCCAGTCCGGTCCGATTTTAAAACGCTGATTTTGGGTATACATCTATACTCAAAATTGTTCTCTCTTTTTTAGTATATTATTTCTACATAAACTAAACGTATACTCTAGATATTTAGAGCTTCTTTTAAATATCTAAAATCTTTTTATCCTTTTAATATTTGCATCACATTCAAACACTTCAATTTTTAGTTGGGTGGTTGGTGGTCTCAACTATCTCTTCTCCCATTATTACATGTGCATATGCATGAGGTTAGTGAGCACAAATTAATTAAAAATTACCCAATTAGTTTCAAAATTTGACCTATTCATGATATGTTGACTATCATTATTAAAAGATAATTTATTTAGAAATATAAATTACTCTCTTATGATCAAACCTCATATGTTGTCTACTTTAGGCTTAGCTTTACCATCTTTCTATTTCTTTCCTCTTCTTGTTCTTGTACTTTGACTTGGCTTACTGGCATCAGATTTGGAAGACTTCTCGAGCTTATAAGAAACCAAACTGTCTAGAACATCCATGGTAGAGGGCAAATCCTTCACACCCTGCCTCCTTAGTTCAATATGTGCCCACCCACGATTGGAGACCTGACATGAAATTAATGAGCGTGTTCTACTCAGACATATTCTTTTATTGATGTCAAGCATCAAGGAACTAAATTCTTTCACATATTCCCTCAATTTTTATTGTGATATGAAATTTAGTTGTAGAACAATATAAGAGTTTGTTTTTATTGTGATATGAAAAGTCCGAGTAGAACAAGCTCATTAATAATTAATTAATAGTTTAAGGTTCTAAGCAAAAGTTGTGCTTACAAGAGGATTAATTATGGTTATGCATAAGGGGCTTTTTTAGAATTTGTAATTAAATATTAAAGTTTGGAAGCCAGTTTTTATTTTAAGGTTAAAACCCAAGGTGGTAGCTATATAAAACCCTAAACCCTAATATAATATTTATTAAGAAAGTATTTAGATTTAACATCAGTGAAAAGACCAATAGCAACATTTATGTATCATATTTTCTTTAAAGCCTAAACCCTATTTATAAATGATTAAATCTAAATATGTTTAAACCAAGTTAACATGTTATTTCCTCATTAAAATCACATAAAAGGAACAAATAACAAAATTTTATCAAAATATGAATAATGTTCATTTTGGATGTAAAATTATTTATTTTCTATTAGAAATGGTCCAAAATAGCATAGTTTTGTGTTTCTTCTTGGTGTGTGCTGTGAATTTGGCCAAATTCTTCCATCTCAACCTTCAAATTAATATTTTTATTAATTTTGACCCAATGTATTACAACAAAAGTAAAATATACTAAAATGTACAATAACATTTAGTAACACACCACCACATTCATATATATATATATATATATATATATATATATATATGTGTGTGTGTGTGTGTGTGTGTGTGTGTGTGTGTGTGTGTGTGAAGTTATATTGCTTTGTACATTATATTTTAATATGCTTTCATGTAATATATTATCTTACATTACAGCTTAAAATGAATAACTTTAAGCAAAAAATTATAAAATTTGGTTGAAAATTGAACATTTATTTTGGATGTAAAATTTCATTCTTTTGATTAAATAACACACCATACCCTAAACCCTAAACCCTAAACCCTAAACTAACCCTAACCCTAAACCCTAAATCCTAAACCTAAACCCTAAACCCTAAAATTAATTACTTATCCAAAGGTAATAATTACTTATCATAGTATTAATTATCCCTAAATATTATTTGTTCATAAGATACTAATCATATTTACCCTAAATAGACAATATTTATTATATAGACATGTCTAAAATACTCCATATTCACTCTATATTTAGGGGATAGGATGAATGTCATCAACAAACATTAGATGAGAATAGGGATGACTCCTCTAGTGTGATATTAAGTGGATGGAGTGACATGATAAGTGTTCAAAGAAATGGATCTACCACATTAAGATATTTCTACTTTTACCTAATACACTATTGTAATAATTACTTATACAATTTTGATAGTCTATCTAGTACTAGCATTGACAAACAACAAGAAATAACTAATTCTGAGTCGATGGAGTACCTCACTAGAAAGTAGTTTTGCTTCAGTACATAGTCTAGTTTAGTCACAAATTGGTGCTTGACCTACCATTTCTTTACTCACAATTCTTCTTGATCCTAATTCCTAACCTAAGTGGTAATGCTCCATATGGATTGACAGTTGCTACATCAATTATGGTTAGTCTAGGTCTAAGTATGACAATCTTTATTGGAGTTACTATTCTTGGTCTACGACTACACAAAGTATACTTCTTCTCATTCTTAAATTTTCTACACCTCTAGGACTAGTACCTCTACTAATTCTAATTAAGCTAATCTCATACCTAGCTTAAACTTTCTCACCAGGAGTCTGACTATTCACTAATAATATAGCTAGACATACACTATTTAAAATTCTTTCAAGATTCCTAGCACCAATGTTTACATCAGATGCTATTATAGCTATCATTATTGTAATCCCATTCAGTATCTTCATTGCACTAACTAGACTAGAAATTGCTATTTTATTTATCCAAGCTTATGTATTATGTATCTAAACAGCATCATACTTAAAAGTTTGATCTACACTAAAAAAAATTTTTTTTCCCCTTTGACAATAACAACTTCTACTATTTCCCTCTTTCTTGTTCCTCAGTCTTGAAATTGAGGATATTTTGGCTTTGATAGGGAAAAAAAGAGTTATCTTTTATGGTGAAAACATCAATCTTACACATCAAACATCAAGGATAGAGGTTCAATTACTCTCATTCTTATATTGAAGAATTTTGTATGAGTCAAAGTACTATTTACTTTTCAGTAAGTAAAAGAAAGAGTAATGAACTTTGAATGAAACCCATTTTTTATTCCATTTTAGAGGATAAAAAAAAGAATTGGATAATATTTTATCTATTTCCTTTTGCTAGTACATCAATTTACAATGATGCACCACAACCTTGGAAACTAGGATTCCAAGATGGAGCATCACCAAAAGAGCTATATGATTTAATTTTCTTCTACCTCAAATTCTCTGTTTCGGAGTACTATGGGTACTATCATTAGTAATTATTCACTTTCATAGTAAAAAATCACAACTTGTTTACAAATACACTAACCACGAAACTCTAATTGAGCTAATCTAGACTAATAACTATCTCTAGTACTAATTACTATTGCTTTCCTTAGTTTCAAACTACTTGTCCTTATGGATGAATTCCTTAGTCCATCAATGACAATGGAAGTAGCAAGACACCAATGGTACTAGTCATACAAAGACTCAAATTTTCTTAATGAAGATGGAGAGTTAATTGAATTTGAATTGGTTTTTGAAGCAAATCTAGAAGACAAACAACTAAGACTACTATATATTGATAAATGATTAGTAGTACCAAAACTCATAATGCCAATCGATACACAACTCTAGAGAAAGACCTTGATGCATGGAATACTACATTCAAACCTTTATCACATAATTGACTAATAGAAATTAAATTATGTTTTAATCCTTCTACTAGAAAAACTTTATCTAAAGTGATAGAATTCTTACAAATAGAACCAATGCCAATGATCTTTTCCTTTGCATTATCACCATATGTAACAAATCCTCCATCACTTGATTCTAAAGTTACGAATTTATCTTTATCTTGAACATCCACTGTCCAAGTACCACATGCCTTCGTTGATTTTTCTTTGAATGCATTCCTACAAAAGAAACTCATATGTTAACTTTTGGAACCCAAACATGTTTGGGTCCACATTCAAATTTGAAGCAAGGTATCTAGCATGTGTGGTTTGTGTAGTGCTTGTACCTTTTGGTATCCATACATAAGATGAGGAGAGTGCATATATAAGAGTAAGGATTTATATTCTATGATGTTTTTGGTGAGTTTAAAAATTTTGGTATAAGAGTTTGAGTATGCACTATATAAATTCATTAATTATTTTAAATCTATAATAACCAAAATTATCAAGGACTTCCACCTTGATATGTCTTGTCTCTTGGAAACCAAGATTAATTCAGATTCCCTTGTCAACCCTGCTTTTAAGAAGAAACTTACAATGTTCTCCTCTGAAGGTAGCTGTGACAATTTTGATCAGTTCTCTGGTGGTCGAATTTGGTTAAAATGGAACTCGGATGTACTCTCCTTTACTCCCACCATCATCAACTCTCAACTCATTCATGAAAAATTTTGTCTTCCATCCAGCCAGAATTTCTTTGTTATATGGATCCATGCTCATAATGATGCTAGTGAAAGACTAGAGCTATGGACAACTATCCGCCATATATCTGTATCAATGAATGAACCTTGGCTGATCCTTGGGGACTTCAACTGTATTCTTTATTCTCATGTGAAGATGGGAGGTAATCTCACTCCCCCTAATCGATATCTGATTTTAAAGATTGTGTCAATGATGCTGGGTTAATGGATCTTACTAGTTCTGGGATTTTTTCACTTGGTCCAACCTTCGAGTGGATAATCCAATAAAGACAAAGATAGATAGAGTGATGTGCAACCCTTTATGGTTGGATATCTACCCTTCCTCCTCTTACAAGGTGCCTCCTCCCTTATCCTCGGATCACTCTCCCCTGATCATATCTCTTAACAATCAGTACCCAAGGAATCACTATTTTATCTTTCAAAATTATTGGGTTCAATTACCCAATTTTCAGTCTTTGGTTAAGGTGGCTTAGTCTAAATATGTTTATGGGGATCCTATTATGGTACTACTCAAAATGAGCACACATTAGAAATTTGCAACCCATGTCAAAAAATAAAACCTAATTACCAAGGCATCAAAAATAAGGAGAAAAGCAATATTTCATTAATTAGATGGTGGTACAAATACGCTATGATGGTGCTATGACTAAAAATTATGTCTAAACCCTATTTTTGAAACCCATATTTGTGCCTTAACCAAAGACTTTTGAGAGTAACGAACTGGGTGGTTTTGTTATAAATGGTTAAGCTAAACCTAATCTATATAACAAAGAATATTTTATATGTGGTGATCACCCTAAAATTATATCTTAAGGTTAAGGAATTTGTGGGCATGTGATGCAAATATTTCTCTTTACAAATATTTAGCTAAAATATTTCTCTTTGCGTTCGACAAAATATGATAGTTAAATATGACTTCAGACTAATCATCTAATGAAAATCAAATTTTAGGGTAGCTATGACTAAACCCTATTCTAATATAATTACAAATTCTAAAATATCCCTTACATCATAGCGTAGAACCCAATTCGATGTTAATTTTTAAACTCTTATTTAAAAATTAAACTCTTATACCAAAATTAACATAAAACAAAACCTAAACTAAATTCTGATGCTATGACTAAAGAATACTTAAGGGCATAATTTTAGGGTAGATTTAAATAAAAAATATAAATAAACTAAAATTTAAATTTAAGGTATTTTATAATAATGCTTGTGCTTATTATAAAACTCTTGACCAGCAATTTGCTTTTTATCTAGTTTAGGAAAAAAAAATAAAACTAATTAATGACTAAATCATATGAAAATCACCATGATAACTTGGTTTACAAATACGCTAACCCTAAACTCTTATACCCTAAATAATTCTTATTAGCTGCCCACCACTTTTTCTATACTCAAAAACTGCTTGAGCCTTTCAAGCATAGTGCCATCACCTTAATCCCTAAAATTAAACACTCAAATATACTGGCTGACTATAGACCAATCTATCTTTACAATACATTTTACAAAGTGATTGTCAAAGTCATTGTTAATAGGATTAATCCTATTCTTCCCTCTATTATTCATTCTGCCTAGTCTGCCTTCATTAAAGGAAGAGACATTGCTGATAACATTGTGGTGGCTCATGAAATTTGTGTTGTCTTCGGTAGTAGACGGTCTCACAATCATTTCTATGCTAAGATTGACCTTCATAAGACCTTTGACAGTGTTAATAGAAGAATTGTCATCTAGAGGCTGCTTCAGAAGGGTTTTCCCAAGGTTTTTGTGGACTGGATTGATGGTTGTATCTCTGACATTCCTTTTTCTATCATCTTGAATGGTCAATTAGAGGGATTCTTTAAATCTTTCAATGGCTTAAGGTAGGGTTGTCCTCTCTCTCCTTTTCTCTTTGCAATTATAATGGATATTTTCTCCTGTCTTTTGGAGAGGAGAGTGGCAGACTCTTCTTTTAAACTGATTGCTGTAGGTAATTGCTTCATCTCCCATCTCTTTTTTGCTGATGATATTTTAGTTATTGGTGAAGCTGAGTCTTCTTCTGCTGAGGCACTCAATGAAGTCTTGGGGTGTCTTTCTTCCCTAACGGGTCTCAATGTGAACCATGCCAAATCTCAACTATGCTTTCTAAATTCATATGGAGTTTCAAGTAATATATGCAATATCCTAAACATGGAGGCAGGGAAATTCCCCTTTAAATATCTTGACCTTTCCCTTGTTGCGGATCCTCTCAAATCTATTCACTTCTCTGCTCTTCTCCATAAGCTAATAAATTGGCTAGCAGGTTGAAAATCAAAATGGCATTCTTATGGGGGTAGACTCCAACTCATCCGTTCCTCCATAAATAACTATCTCTCCTACTGGCTTCGGGCTCTTGTGATTCCTAAGTGTATTCTCAAAAAAATTACCTCTCTCACTGCCAAATTCTTTTATCATGGTGACGTGGTTAAAAAGTTGCACCCCATCTCATGGTTTAGGACTACTTTACGTAGAGATAAGGGTGGCACCCGGTTGGTCTCTATCAACACTTTTAATGTCTTATGCAAAACTAAGGTCTTGTGGAAATTGCTTCATCATTCTTCATCCTTAGCTATATAGAGCAGGAATAAATATGGGTTTATTTGTGAAAAAATTCAGCTCCTCAACACTTTGGAGAGAGCTCCATCTTTATGCCACTAGATTTAAAAGAAATTTACTTTACTTTGGTAATGGTAGCTATTTTTTCCTATTCTTTGATCCCTGGTGCAAGGGTAAATCTATATTTGAGTTATGTGGGGCTGAATATTTTCCCCGATCAATCTTCCTAAGGATTCTACTCTTAGTGGGATGATCAGGAATGGTGCTTGGGCAATACCTGACTTATTCTACAAGTTTTTCTTGGATTGTGCTCATATCATTAGACAAATTACTGTACACCCTGGGCAAGATACTATTAGTTGGAATGGTGAGACTGGTTTGGGAATAAATATGTCCTGAGGAATATTTATGACTCTCAACCGTCGGTGGATTGGGCTAATGACATTTGGTTTAAAGGCTATGCTATAAACTTTGCTGTTTTTTACTGGATGGCTATTCAAAATGGTCTCAAAACTTCTGATGCACTAAATAGAAGAGGTCTTGGCTCTATCATGGATTGTACTCTATATAATTATGAAAAGGAATCTCATGCCCACCTATTCTTTGGTTGTCCCTACTCTTTAAGCATCATCAGGTCTCTCTTATCTAACAACAATTTCTTTCTTTTCCATCCGACACTTCATACGGTTCTATCAGCTGCTTCTTTAATGGATCACATAGTCTTGAAAAGACTTTACTTGTTAATTATGACAGTATCGATATACTTTATTTGGTGTGAGAGGAATAAAAGTCTTTTTGTTAACTTATGTTGTTCTTTAAATACCATCTCTCTTGCTATAAAAGTTAAAGTGGCAGCAAAAATTCATCGTTAGCCTGTTAAAGACTATTGGCCTCCTGAGGTTAGAAGAATGATGGATAAATGAACTTATGTCGGGAATTCTGTTTTGCTTGATCAACCCCATAAATGAGGTTTTTTGCTATTTTTTTCTACTCCCTTGCTATTGGACTTACTATTGATGCACTTATTATGGTTCCATGTTGTTTTGACGGGCTCTTTGCACTGTGCTGCTGCAATTTTTTCTGGAACTTCCTGCTATTAAGGGAGGTTGGTATGGCTTTCGGGTTGTGTCTTCAATTTTGTACATCCGCCTGTTGGGTTGCTTCAGGTGGCTTCGATTTTGCTCTATGGTACATTGTTGTTTTCTAGATGGGCTCTCTCCTTTGTGTTTGCAGAAGTTTCATGTGGTTATGTGTTGTACTGGATAACCTTGTATGGCCAACAGGTTGATAATAATTGGTTGGGTTGCTATTCCAGCCGATGCATCTACTGGGTCTATGTTATCATCGGGCTAGTTTTTTTCCTACTTAATTCTATCTCCTGTTAATGCTAATCGGTGTAGGGCTGGTTCTTTTTGGGTTTCTACGATGCTGGAAGAATTTTTTGAATGGGCGATGATGAGACAGGTGCTGCTCGTTCTATACCTTGCCTTTTAGCAGCATTTGGTGCTCCCCTTGGATGGGTTGCATCACAGGAACAAATGTCTCTACCAGCTCCCTTTCAATGATGGATTCAGTTCCATTCGCGGATGCCGTCAAGGTAGTGCTTTTGGGGTCAATTGATCGATCTTTCATTGCCCATTTTGTTCTGGTCTCTGAGTTCATTGAGCTGTTGCTCTACTTTTGCTTTTAATGTTAACTTGTTATAGTTTTCCTTTTGACTCATGTTTTTAACTTTTACTTATAATTTGTTACCTTATATCTTGGAATGAAATTGGCATCAACCTCAAATTTTCAAAAATAAAAATATGTGTATTTTTCTAAAATGAATATTTTAAGTATATGGAGCCAAAATGAGCCATTAATTGAAAAACACATGTACGTTTAAAGAAAGATATGACGCTCACTTGATTTGTGGGAGTGGCACGATTAATATAATATTTTGTTGTATTAAAGCCTCTAAGGGGTGGGCAATGTGCAGTCTGGTTCTATTGCTAGGTGGCGAGAGATTCCACGGTCCCCTCATTCCGACCAACTCGATTCTCAAGCTGTCTCTGCGTATGCTCTTCTCCCTTCCCTATTCTCTTCTTCAAATTGATAATCCTAAATATGAAACACTAGCCTTGCTCATCTTTCTAAGCTTCATATACTCTAAAATAAAGTTTTTTTTTTTTTTTTTTTTTTTTTTTTTATGATATCAAATCATTTTTGTATATATATATATATATATATATATATATATATATATATATATATATATATATATATATATATATATATATATTATTGATATACAAAATTTTTTTACCGGTTGAAGTACAAATCTTGATGTTAGAAGCAAGTGATCAAGATGGCGGTCAGAGAGCACTTAAAATATCATTGGAAACTTTGGAGTGTTTTAGTCAAATCAGTGTCGACAGCGGATCAACGCCCAAGATCTTATGTCGACTTCATTTGAGCATTTAAATACTTAAAATACATCAAATGATCAAATGAATCATTCTGAGCCGTCCGATGAAGTGGAGTTGTTTGGATTTTGCATGTATTTATAGAGGATTCCTCCTCTATAAATAGCCTCATTCCTCATATGAGGGAGGTCAAGAGAGCGAGCTCTAAAGCTTGAAAATCCTCCGGGCATAATGCCACCACACGATCGACCACCCGTTGGTTACCAACCGCCGCTAGCCGCCATTGGCACCGATCCTTGCCGTCGTCAATCTCTCAGCCGTTGTCGCCGACCACACCGCCGACCCACCATGGTCATCATCAACTATCATCAGGTCATCATCGTCGACCACCGGTCCGCCGACCTACCATCGTCGGTCACCGCCATCGATCCTCGACGGCCATCTTCATCGGTCACCATCCCGACGACCTTCATTGTCAGTCGCTGATCCCCGTTGTTCACCATTACTATATGGTTGTTGTTGCCTGATTTTGGGATTCCCATTGTCAGCACTTCTCATATACAATTCTATAATCCGATTGGAAAACTTGTACTCAAATAAATACATAGTGGAAGATTTCTATTGGGCTGGCCCATGATTTTCCCTCTTTTTAGGTTTTCCATAAAATTGAGTTTTCTTGTTCACTCTTTAAATACCTGTGTGTGTGTTGGATTTCACAACAAGGCTAAAGCATAAACTTTCACTCTACCGCAATTAGTTTTCTAGCACGCAACAATTATGCATTAAAAACCCGCATCAAATCCAAATCTATTAGCTCATAAATTGATCGAGAGCACAACTTGAACGATTAAAACATCAGCGAACGAGCAAAGCAAGCGACTTTTGCTTCTCTTTCGTATGGACACGGATCATTAATTTTGAAATATACTAAAGAAAATGTCGATAATAATCGTGTCGTAATGGCTTCTCATACTCACATGTGCTCTGTAGCAATTTTATTTTATTTTTATAAGTTTTGCATCCTCTATTAACACTTGCGCATGGCTCGGCTTTGTCGGAGAAAATATATGTCTGAGTCGCGCGTAATGCGGCGGACTCAATCTCCCCTTGTGTCCAGTGGTTTTTTTCCCATTTTAGCGCTTAACGGTGCTATAACTGGACGGACGGTGATGGCGCGTTTATCCCTCACGTGTAGCTAAAATAGCGGAGAAGAAAAATGAGACGAGGCATATTCGACATTCCTCCACGTGTGACGGTTTAGGGCTTTCTCCGCTAGCTCGACTCGCTCTCGATCGGTGAACATCCGTGGTACCAATGGTTTAGCAAATCTTGCGAATAACTTTTATTGAGGTATTTTAGGCGACTATATGAGGTATTTACACCTGTGTTCCTGAACTTTAATAAATTTAGGGTTTTCTCTATTCTTCTCACCGTCCAATATGTGAATATTTTAGAATATTTGAGTTCTTTAAATGAACGAGATGTATTTTAGTAGTTTTAGAGATGTTTTGCATGTGTACTCTCACATCTTGTCAAGATGGTACACATTATTTTCAAATTTTTGAATTAGCCTTGTAAAATGTTTAGTATATCACATGGTAGGATGTTTGGTCATGTTTCAAGATGAATTATGTGGCGATTATGGATGATAGTATGTTGTTCGATGGAATTAAAATTCTATGGCGATTTTCATATACTCTCTACTCTCATGAGTACATAGCATTTTGGTCATTTCTTTTTTCTTCTTTGGCTTTGTTGAGGAAATATATTCATTACAATCCATTAAGAATAATTTTGAAAGTTTGGTTAATTTTTTTAGTGTTATTTTGCATCTTCTCTCTTGAGAGTACAAATAATTGTGACATTTTTTTTCTTTGGTGCAGTTGTTGATTATGTTCATTACATTCCAGTGGAAGCAATTTGGTGGTTGTTTGGATGGTTTCTGGAGGATTTTTGTATCTATACTCTCTGTACTCTCATGAGAGTACAGAGCATTTTGGTCATTTTTTCCTGTTTCTTTGGATTGTTTAGAGGAAATATATTTATTATAATCCATCAGGAATAATTTAGAGGTTGTTTAGTTAGTTTTTTTAGTGTTATTTTGCATCTGTACTTTCTGTACTCTCTTGAGAGTACAGATAATTTTGTGGACATTTCTTTCAGTTTCTTTGGTCTAGTTATTCAGATTATGTTCATTACATTCCAGTGGAAGCAATTTGGTGGTTATTTGGATGATTTCTGGAGGATTTTTATATGTACTCTACTCTCATGAAATCTGAGAGAGCATTTGGTCATTTTTCCTATTTCTTTTGGCTTTGTTTGGAGGAAATATATTTATTACAATCCATCAGGAACAATTTGGAGGTTGTTTAGTTAGTTTGTTTGTGTTATTTTGTATTTGTACTCTCTATACTCTCTTGAGAGTACAGATGATTTTGTGGATATTTTTTTTTAAGTTTCTTTGGCCTGTTTGGAGAAAATATGTTCATTACATTACATTGGAAGCAATTTGGAGGGATGTTTGGATGGTTTCTGGGAGATTTTTGCATATGTACTATCTGTACTCTCATAAGAGTATAGAGTATTTTGGCCATTTTTTTCCTATTTCTTTGGCCTGTTTGGAGGAAATACGTTCATTACAATCCATCAGGGATAATTTGGAGACTATTTGGTTAGTTTTTTTAGTGTTATTTTGCATCTATACTCTCTGTACTATCTTGAGAGTACATATAATTTTATGGACATTTTTTTTTCAATTTCTTTGTCCTGGTTGGAGGATTATGTTCATTACATTATATTGGAAGCAATTTGGAGGGATGTTTGGATGGTTTCTAGGGGAATTTTGCATCTGTCCTCTCTGTACTCTCATGAGAGTACAAAACATTTTGGTCATTTTTTCCTATTTCTTTGGCATGTTTGGAGGAAATATGTTCATTACAATCCATCAAGGACAATTTGGAGGCTGTTTGGTTGGTTTTTTAGTGTTATTTTGCATCTGTACTCTCTGTACTCTCTTGAGAGAACAAATAATTTTATGGACATTTTTTTCCAGTTTCTTTGGCCTGGTTGGAGGATTATGTTCATTACATTACATTGGAAGCAATTTGGAGGGATGTTTGGATGGTTTGGATTTTTGCATCTGTACTCTCTGTACTCTCATGAGAGTACGGAGCATTTTGGTCATTTTTTCCTGTTTCTTTGGCCTGTTTGGAGGAAATATGTTCATTAAAATCCATCAAGGACAAATTGGAGGTTGTTTGGTTGGTTTTTTAGTGTTATTTTGCATCTACTCTACTCTCTTGAGAGTACAGAAAATTTTTTGGACATTTTTTTCCAGTTTCTTTGGCCTGGTTGGAGGATTATGTTCATTACATTACATTGGAAGCAATTTGGAGGGATGTTTGGATGGTTTCTGTGGATTTTTTACATCTGTACTCTCTGTACTCTCATGAGAGTACAGAGCATTTTGGTCATTTTTTCTATTTCTTTGGCCTGTTTCGAGAAAATATGTTCATTACAATCCATCAGGGACAATTTGGAGGCTGTTTGGTTGGTTTTTAGTGTTATTTTGTATCACTCTGTACTCTCTTAAGAGTACTGATTTAATGGATATTTTTCCAATTTCTTTGGCCGGTTGGAGGATTATGTTCATTACATTACATTGGAAGCAATTTGGAGGGATGTTTGGATGGTTTTGGGATTTTTGCATTTGTACTCTTTGTACTCTAATAAGAGTACAGAGCATTTTGGTCATTTTTCCTTTTTCTTTGGCCTATTTGGAGAAAATATGTTCATTACAATCCATCAGGAATAATTTGGAGGCTCTTTGGTTGGTTTTTAGTGTTATTTTGCATCGTACTTTCATACTCTCTTGAGTCGAATAATTTGAACATTTTTTTCCAGTTTCTTTGGCCTGGTTGGAGGATTATGTTCATTACAAATCAATTGGAAATAATTTGGGTGATTGGTTATTTTTCATGGTTGATTTGCATCACTTTCATTCGACTTTTCATTTTGAAGTTTACCATGTGGGAAAAGGATAACTTGAGATGCAGGCCTACCACCATTAGAGCGGTGTTCGATAATATTGCATGATTTCTTGATGAAGTCATTGACATTTTAAAGAGGCTTCATCGCAATTCATTAGACTCCACGAATTGACAAGACTCAATAGCCATTACCTAAATCCTCTTGGGAGATAGAGAAGAAGCTTTCTTTACGGGTGGCGCATTCCTTTCACCCCATAAAGTTGATTTGTAGGGATGCCAACAGAGGGAGAAGGTCTTATGGAAGAAATCCCACATGCGATTCTTATGGACTATAAGACTATGCTTAAGCATCGGATAGCTCATTGCATGGCAGTTTGTCTGTACATACATTTTCTTGTCAAATCTTTTTTTTTGTATATCACAACTATAGGGTGGCATCGAATTGATTTACTATGTGATACATAGATAAATTTCTTGAATACGGGAGGCCATTTGGGCTTTCTAGTTTCATAATTTGATGGTATTACATCAAAGATTCATACCCAGAGGACATACGGGTACATGAGTGGATTTGTCACTCTTCTTATAGTATGTTTTATATCTTCGGTTATGTATTATTTGATGCATTGAAGTTAACTTACATAAATATTAATTGTAAATCTGGGCCGCTGAGCACATAAGCATCATGAGGCCTCCATCTCCATTTGCAAAGCCATGTATACTGCGATGGCCGAAAATAAAGTTTCCAGATGAAGCCTTCACTGGTTTAGGAGGACACCAGATGACATATAATAATATCACTTAGTTCATATAATTATGTATTTATTTATGTTATAGTCATCACATTTTCTTATCGGTTTAACACAGGTCTGCCTTTCATTTGAGGACATATCAGAAGAGGAGACCTAGCTCCTTGAATCATTTTCCCCTACCCAACATGCAATACATGTTGAGCCCGATAGCAATCACATTCTAAGTCTACTGAGTTCAGCCCCCATTGAATCTACATATGTCACTCCTCGATATTCTCCCCATCCAGTGTATCTAGCCTGCCCTTTCTACTACCCCCATAGAAGGCTTTACGGTGGAGAGGATACTTGCAAATTTTAGGGACTTGAAAGATATAGTATCTTCATTTCAAGTAACAATGACAGAGAGAATGGATGAGATTAAAGTTCTTGATGTGAGGTTCTTGTTGGGCAGTGAGGTCCTACCATCCCTACTATGGGGGAAGCTCCTGTAGAGGTCACAAAGGGAACTCTTGAGGAGGCACCGGGAAACTCTTGAGGGAGGCTCACAGGCACTATGGAGGCTACAGGAGATTCCCCTGTGGAGCAACACATGCCTGGATACTTCCACTTGGGAAGCTGCTGCCCTGTGGATACTTCCACTTGAGAAGCCCCTAAGGCAGCCTCCACTAGGGAATCCTCTGTTGAGTCCACAATAGGGGAAGCTGTTGTGGAGGCCTCCAATGCACATGAAGATGCAGAAGTCTTTGTCGGTGCAGCGTGGTGGCTGTGAGATAAAGAGGAAAGTTGTTTATTCCCTCTTCACATACACTTACAGGAAGTCACAAGCAAGAATAAGTGATGTGGTGGCCTCCACTCAAGATGAGAAGTCGGCAGCAGAGGTATTAAGTTACTTTCTTTTAAATTTGAGATAATAGATATAGATTTCACAAAAAAATTTTATAGGTTCGCAAAGATGAGCCAATAAAGGTCGATAACCCACATCTATCATTAGTGGAGGAGCATCGTCGAGGTATGCATCATCTCGGTAGATCGATCCTTAATTCATAGTGAATCTAGTTCTTCATCACTAACCATCATCGATAATTTTATTTTGCGAGGCACATCATTTTGTTGAGTTCTCATCCACGTTCACTAAGCCGATGCTCCATCTTATTGACACATCATGCTCCCGATTTGAGGACAAGTAAGTCAATCTTCAATCAGCTCCTTCATACATAAAATAACCTATTCATTTAATTAAGCTCACTTTAAAATATTTATCACTTGCAAGGGTGATACGATTACGTGGGAATATCATTATTGCGAGGGCGGTCGATGAGTTCGACATATCAATATCTCTCGATGCGTTGATGCCTTCACCTTCTTATTGGCCGAGGAGTACTCGCTCTGTCCGGGACTGTATGTCCCCTATTTGTACATCTCATGCTTACAGTTGGTAAGTTACCCCACAGATATGCAGGGTATTACAATTCAATCATTATTTGTATAGATGAAAACTACAATTTATAATCGTTCTCTTCTTTTCTTACTGCTATGCAAAATATACAAGGAAAGTAAAATGTTCATCCGATGTCACGCGTGTGTCAAGTACTCTTCCAATTATAGATAATCGACCTGGACACTCGGTTGGGCATATTAAGCTAGGGGCCATATTTTATGACTCATTACCAAAACCAACCCATAAGGCTATTCTTCGATTGTAAGAGTTATTTTCAATTTAGTTTTCATAAACTGGTTTTTTTTACCCCCCTTTATTATACTTCTTGCATCAAATTACTTGTTGAAGATCCACCTCTTTTTGTGGCGATCCCATAAAATGATCGAAATGGTGAGGGTGTCCAAGATAATGATGTTGATTGCGGGATGTTTGTCTCAAGTACATGGAGGCGAATTAGAAATCCCACTGGTGACCAAGATTGTCCTAAGAAGATGAATTGCTTTAGGGCCGTGTTCTCTTACGCTATCTTTTGTTTGGGAATGAAAAATCCATGCTAAAAACTGTACATTTAAAGTTTAATAAGTAAAAAATAATTGTACAGAGTATTTCATTTATTTTTTTTCAATATTATTGGGCAGTTTGGATCTTTTATTATTAGCAGAGAACACCTGCAGTAATTTGGTTGATGCTGGAATACTTTACTGGGATGTGTTTCATCTGTGTTATGTGTACTCTCCTAGGAGTACACAGTATTTCATCTATTTTTTTTCAATTTTCCTTGACATTTTTGGATAAATTATGATTAGCAGAGAACATCTACAGCAATCTGTTTGAAGCTACTCTACTAAGATGTGTTTTTCATTACTCTGTCTTGTTTATGCTATATGCTCTCTATACTCTCTGTACTCTGTACTATCCGGACTCTGTACTTTTATACCCTCTACTTCTTGTACTCTCATACTCTCTATTTAGTCTGTAGGTGGTTTGAAGGACTATAAGAATATTTGAGGTGTTATGTAGCTTAACTCTTTGTATTCTCCTCATAGTATAAATTATTTGCTTATTTTTCTCATTTCCACTTTTTCTTTGCAGGACGAAGAGGAATTGTTCACTATAATTTTAAAGCAAGTTGGATGCTCTGGTTGCCTTTTATGAGTTTTAGCTTTTACATGTGTATACTCTCTATACTCTTTGTACTCTGTACTCTTTATACTCTCTATACTCTCTGTACTCTCTGTACTCTCTGTACTCTCTGTACTCTCTGTACTCTTTATATTCTCTGAACTCTCTGTACTCTCTGTACTCTCTGTACTCTTTGTACTCTCTATACTCTCTGAATTTATATCATATTTTAAATTCAGATCAACTGAAAAGGTGAAGCTAAAATTTACATTATCTAAAATTTACGTTATACTCAGCCAAATTCAGAATACCTCAATCTGAAAGTATGCAGGAGAAGCAATATGAACTACTTAGCATGTGAACGTAATATAAGTGGGTACGATTACTTTCTACTAGTCGAAATTATGCTTCTTAAAACCTACTTTCTACTGAAACATGTGCATAAAATAGACAAATATACTATCGATGATGCGGCTTACCAACGTCTTATTCAGAAATATAAATTTTGAAGGCAGTGTGGAGCAAATTATATATTTTAAGATGATGAATTTTTTCAAATAATGTAATAACTAAAAGTATCATATGAATTAAATTAATATCATTGATAAATTTATAAATAATTACTAAACTAATATCGTCAGTACTAATATAATCATCATCACAGATTTTTTTTTTCTTTTTCATAAAATGTAGAGTACTTTATAGAGTACATATATCAAACTATGTAATGCCTGCAATGAAAATCAGCTCATTCTCATAATTAAGGTAGACTCATCAATCAGATGCTGCAATTTGGTAAAATTTGAGAGATTTAGTTGCCAGAGTCTAAGAATTACAAAGTTATGTACCCTCTATACTCTCTGTACTCTCTATACTCTGTACTCTCCTATGAGTACAGAGCTTTCTAGGCATTTTTATAATAATAGTATGTTTCAGAATAAAGCTGCTCAAAAGAAGAAAGTCATCCTGACAAATAAATGATTGCGATGCAGAGCATGAGAAGGTCTAATCTGCTTCTAAGGAAGTCTTCTAACCTAATCCCATGAGATTATTTGGTGTGCCTTAAGTAAAAGAAAGTCATCTTGGAGACTCTAAAGCTTTGCAAATGATTGCCGTCGAAGAATACATAACTAAATGATATCATGCATTGAAATATTTTTACGTAATAATATCCATCATCAACTTAGTGTACCCTTCAACCCGGTGATTGTTGAGCTCGAGTTGAATTCACGAGGTAGAACATTATCGGTTAATGATTTTTAACGCATCGATGTGTGTTTCATGCGTACCTCGAAAACACTCGGCATAATAGAAAGGTGTTGCAAGGGGTGACGAAATATGTTCTGTGACATTATCAGTTTGAACTTTGATTTCTGTAACAACAAAAATATGATGATTTGAAGATTAGCAACAATATTTTAAATACTATAAATTAAGAGGCAAATAGAGAATTACTCTTGACTTTCTTGGATCTCTCCTAATATCCCTTAACCTTTGCATTGGAAACACACTTTGGATGTTTAACTGGATCCTTTAAGATATCTTTTCCTCTGGTTGACTTCTTCTTCGTTCTTTCTGTGACTAGAAGATAATTTCCACTTTATTAATCAACATGTCGATAGCTTTTTTAAGGTAGCATTTTCATCGTGCCTTCCACATCTCTTAATTTTTTTATATGCACTATCGATGTAAATATCCCTCTTTGCTCAGTAGACCATCGCATGAGCGGATACTTATAATCGCACATCTTCGACTAAGAACTTCGATACAATGGGCACAAAGTAATCCCATCATTTCAAATTTCTTACAAGTACAAGTTACATAGGGTCTCATGAAATGGACATCCATGTTTTGGATGATTTTTTATTCTCTAAGTTTCTCACCAAATACTCCATGGGGCTATCATCTGACATAGTTCCTGATAGGCCTCCAACTCCATGCAAAAATTCTTCCTCAAACATAATATACGACTTTCTTGTATAAATATAGCTTATTTTAGAATTGGTGGTCTTCAACAAGAACAATCGATGGTGGCTACACTTGAAGTCTTCATCATTTTCATTCGGTATGTCTCCATAACCTTTTCAACCCCAAGAAATAATCTGTAAGCAAACTTGTTGGTTTAGAGATTCCATGACATACATTGTTTATTGGCTCACTACGTTGCATTGACTGATGCCCATGCGAATGAGTCTTTCTTTGAATCGGTGGACCACTTGGATCTAATTTTATAAAGCTCAGACAGCCAAGGATGATCATGCAAATTGCCTTCTTCTAGCATGGCAGACCAAGCTTCTTCAAACTCTTCCTCTGTGTCACATTTGCTCATGCATGCATAAAATATCCTTTATACCCTCTTATTACTATTAAAGCAGTGAACCTTGGAAGGAGCTTTCTTCAAAATATGCCATTGGCACTATGATGAGTATCGCATATATAATTTTGATAGCGGTGTGCGATCTTGATCAGTAAATATTATTGTAGGATGTCTGTCACTCATCAACTGAAGAAATATCTGGAATAGCCATGAGAATGACTCAATCGTCTCTTTTGATAAAAAGGTTACTCCAAATAACACATTTTGTCAATGATGATTCACTCTAACAAGAGGGGCACAAATAAGATTATATTTATTAAGTTGATAACTTGTATCAGAAATTATCACATCACCAAAATAGTCATATTCTATCCTAGACATGCCATTGCTCCAAAAAAAACTTACTAAGTAATCTGACTCATCAACTTGTACATCCCATGCAAACATCTCGCCCGCTACATGCCGTTCCTTGAACAGTTGTATTAATGCATTACTGTCACCATTCGCAATCCTCGATCTTTTCTCTTTATGAATAAAATTAAAAGCATCTCTTTTTTTGAATCTAATATTCTCTACCGACCTCCTTACTTAGATAGTTGAATGCATCAATTGCTCTAATTCTTCTGTCTTCAACACGGAAGCCTTTTCGCTAATGCATCGTGTGATGTGAGAAGATGTAGGTTGGGCTTTATCAATGAATGATTATGACTTTCTATATTTTTTTTAACCATCCGGTTCAGTCAAGTCAGAGAATCTAATCATACTGGACAAAGCCATCCTTGTATCGGTTTTCGAATTTTTTAAGCCATTTAGTGATTTCTTCGACTGCTTTTGCACATAAAAATCTTTTGATTTCAATTTTTTGGAGTTTGGCCAATAACTAGTATGGTCCTTCCGAACAGAAGCGGTTTGATGCGTAGTCGCGATGCAGTGCATACTCTCTGTTTCATTCTAAACAGTGGTGCCAAGGAGTTTCCCCAAATTTAATACATTAGACATCACGACTTCATCATCGCACTGTTCATTGACCATTCACCTGCCCAGACAAGTCCACATAAATGTGACATGTAAAATAGCTCCACAAATAAACATATTCCCTCCAAACAAGCCAAATAAAGTGAAAAAAATGAGCTAAATACAGAGAGTGCATATGCAAAAATCATCCAAACATCCCTCTAAATTGCTTCCAATGTAATGTAATGAACAAATTTCTTCCAAACATGCCAAAGAAATTAGAAAAAATGGCCAAAGTTGTCTGTACTCTCAAGAGTGAGTATATACAAAATAATACTAAAACTAACCAAATAGCCTCCAAACAAGTAAAGAAATCATCATAGAAACATAAGATTATATCAAGTTACTCATAAGTTGAGAGAAGAGTATGAGAGTCTGAGTAAAAGTAAGTCTGAGGAGAGTACTGAGGAGGGGCGTCTTCTTGCTCGGTGGGCTTCTTTCTTTGTTATTTTTTACCTTCAAGATGCTCTTTAAGGGCTTCCTCCTGGAAGTCTTGACCTCAGATAGCACATTCCCTCATGCCATAAGACCTCCCCTCTTGGCATCCCTATTATCACAACTTCATGGGGTGATGCTCTTTAAGGCTTCTTTTATTTTCTGTAAGGCATCTTTTGCTTTGTATTTTTTACCTTCAAGATGCTCTTTAAGGGCTTCTTCACTAGAAGTGCTGACCTCACAGATAGCATATTACCTCTATTCCATAAGGCCTTCTCCCCTCTATTTGGCATCCCCTAATTCACGCAACTTCATCGGGGTGAAAGGAATGCCTGCCACCCAGAAAGAAAGCTTGCTTCTCATGTCCCAAGAGGATTAAGGTAATGGCTATTGATCTTCTTGAATTTTGTGGAGTCTAATGAATTGATGCAGATGAAGCCTCTGTAAAATATCAATGACTTCATTACTAAAGAGTCTTTACAAGAATATGAATGAGTCAAAATCTCCTAGAAATCATCCAAGCATGTCAAATTGCTTCCGGAATGTACTCTCTGTGCCAAAGCTGGACAACATGACCAAAATCATATGTACTCTCATGAGGGTATAGAGAGTGCAAGAAAATACTCAATCAATCAACCTCCAAATTATGCCTAATGAACATATTTCCTCCAAACAGCCAAAAATGACAAAAATAACCAAAATGCTCTACCCTCAGAGTCTGAGAGTACAGAGATGTAATAAAAATAATCTCAACAACCAGTCTAAAGAAACTGGAGAAAATGACCAAAAATCATCTGTACTCTACAGATGCAAAATAACACTAAAAAATAACCAAACAGCCTCCATATTGTTCCTCATAGATTGTAATGAATATATTTCCTCCAAATAGGCCACAGAAAGTGAAAAAAATAACCCAAAATGCTATGTACTCTCAGGAGAGTACAGATGCAGAAATCCTCCAAAAACCATCCAAACATCCCTCAAAATTACTTCCACTGGTATTTAATAAACATAATCTGAACAACCAGACCAAAGAAATTGGAAAAAAATGGCAAAAATCGTATGTACTCTCAAGAGAGTACAAAGAGTACAGATGCAAAATAATACTAAAAAACTACCAAACAGCCTCCAAATTGTTCGTGATGGATTGTAATAAACATATTTCCTCCAAACATGCCACAAAGTGGAAAAATTGCCAAAATATTTTATACTCTTAGGAGAATGCAGAGTATAGAGTAGATGAAAATCTCCCATAAAGATTAACCAAACAATCACAAAATTGCTTCTAATGGAATGTAATGACCATATTCTCTCCATCCAGAAAAAATAAGCAAAAAATATTAAAATTATTTGTACTCTCATGAGAGTATGAGAATCTGATCAAAATCTCTCAAAATAAGCAAGTCCTCTTGCAAAGAACTCCAAATAGTGTAGGAAATATACACTAAATAAAAGAATTTTAAGGAATAACACTAATAAATTGTAAAAAAATTGTACACATACAACGGTTGAGAAAAATTATTGATAAATTTTATTTAATGCATCCTCAGCTAAATCCTCAAGGCCTTCGTTCACCATCTTCATGGTTCTTTCATAAAAAGGAAATGAGAAAATCTCTTTCTCTCTCTGAGCTCGGTTTATAAGAAAAAATACACCCTAAATCCTAAATCTAGATATATATTTCTTTTAAATTCTTCCCATTCGAGGCTTTTCTCGTTGTTTGAGCGAGGTCGGGGCCGGGCCGGGATAAACGGCGTGGTCACCGTCCATCAAATTACAACGTCGTTAAGCGCTAAACGGGAAAAAACCCACGACGCGGGAGATTGAGTCGCACGTAAAGCTACGTGCATCGTAATATTTTACCCCTGGAGGCTTTGGTCCTCGACTCATGTTAATGCAAAATCTAGTATTTTATTTGGCTTAATTTCTTAAATTAGCCTAATTAATAACTTAGGTAATTAACGCTTAAAAAATTTAAAATAGCCCAGTCACGTCGGTCATTGGGTCGTTAGCGTCATTGCCCTGGCCAGCGGCTGCATAAATGATTTTTTTTAAAAAAAAATTAAGTTAATAGCTCCCATTTTTTGGCCATATCAGGCTCATCAGGTGTCAGATTTTGACATAGTTGGTATCGTTGGGAAGGTAATAAAAAATTCTACAACTTTTATGTTGTTGACTTTTGAATCTGGTAGCTTTTTTGACGTATAAATTTTGAAGTTGCGAAAGTGAAAGTTATTGCGGCAGCCCCCATTTTTTGTCATAATACAAGGATTGTTGAATACATATAATTCCTTGGTAATATCAAACACTCTGATATATTCTATATATAAATTGAGCTTTAATGGGTTTACTCATTCTTAAAAAATAATCGGCTCTTTTCTTATATTTGAAGATGTTATTTTACACTTGCTAACATTTACTTTTCCAAAACACATTAAAACTAGTAATGTGAATTTTGACTCTAGATGTATTTTCATTTGACTCTTTACCATAATAAATACATATATGAGAAATAGTTTTAAAATTAGATTTGAACTATATGTAATTCCACATTAAATCTTCCCTCTTCGCACATGAATTAACCAAAATAAATAAATAATAAACATCACTAGGATTACACAATGAGAAGTAGCTGAATGAGTAAACATAAAAAACATAAAAACAGTCACAAATACATGCCATCAAATGTACAAAAAAATAATACATCTATTGTTGTCGATGCCTGCAGTTATCCTCCTCAAAGACCGAATGATTTGATGGGCCATCGAATGTAAAGTCCTCATCCCATTCTCTAGATGTTTCAATGCTATGCAAATAATCATTATTCCGTATTAGGTGCTCTTCTGTATGACTTATTCTAATTGAGTAATCAACAATCAAGTCCCTAACACTAAGGGATGATTCTGTGGCCAGTAAGTTAGCCCGTTCTGCGTAGTTATCATCCTCCTCATCATCATCATCACTACTAGCTCCACTAGGCATAGTTTCATATCCAACATCTTGATTGGCGGTACATTTATGTCATTATCTTCTAAGTCACCCATAACGAGAACTTGTCCCAAAGAAATCATGTTCTCTTGCTTGGACCATAGCATTCCAGAGTACCTTGAAGGCTGATGTACTCGGCTCGCTCTCTCACATTCTATATTGTTAACCTCCTATCTCACCCATTCCATAACTTCATAAACCACAATAGGTTGCGCATCTTTGCGGTAAGTATAAACTTCGACTTCTTTCATCGATGGGACTTGCAATAAATTCAGCACCAATAGGAAAATGACCTACCAGATTGATAAAGAACTTTGTTGGATCTATCTTCAACGACCTCATTATTCATTTCTGTAATTCCTCGAATCTAATCCGACGTGGGATTTGGACTGGACGATTTTTCCCACCAACATATGTTGGAATGAAATCGTCGCTTACTCTCGCCACCGCCATAATAAACTATACTCTGACAGTTGAACTCACACTACTAATAACAGAACAACAATAATCTTTCGTCGCACCTCATAAATACAAATAATTTAATTAAGGAGAAATAGAATGAGGGGACGAAATGAAATGCTACCTATTACGCACAAAAATGATTGGATTCATATATGATATTGAAGACTACAAAAATATATTGACATTTTATATCCTAAATGTTATACTCTCATTTATCATATATCCATATAATAAGTGATAAATCGCATAGCTCATTCATCGATACATCAAGTATCCCCTACATAACAACTTACAGAAATCATTTTAAACCACAAAGATTGAATGTGAAAAACTAACAAATCAGAACAAGCAAGTCATAAAGCGACTCCACAACCTCGTTTGAACCTAACAAGTCACAACTTAGAACAACAAGCGGTAATTACCACAATAAACACCATACAACCTCATTTATAATTGATTTATCAAATAAAGTGTTACAATAAACAACACAATTCGATGTCAATGCCCAAACATATGTAACATATCTTAACCTTCCCTACAAAAATATAAAAACTACATAGAAAATGAGATCTGCCACAAATTTTTCATGAAAATCAAACTAAATAGCTTAAACATACCTATTATATGCATAAAAATAAAAATCTAACAAGTTTTTTTTTCATTTAGGGTGAAAAATACATAAATCGGCAAAAAAAACCAACGAAAACACTTCCGATCTCCTCCTTCACCGGTCAAGCTTCCTTGGCCGGCGGCGAGGTGAGCCCTGGCCAGCGATGGGAACAAACGCCGGATCTGGAATGGGGATAGGAAAAACAAAAGCAAAACTCAGCTCTCGGGTTCATTTTTGGCCCTAAATTTAGATCGGCTCAATCGATGAGGCGTGACATTGAGTCTAGTCTCTGGCCCAGGCTATTTTTAAATTTTTTTAGCAGGTTAATTATCTAATTAAGTTATTAATTAAAGTTAACCTAAAAATTAAACCATTTTATTTTGAAGTAGTCAGTGCCTTTATTCACGGTTCTTTGGGTTTGACTGTTGACCTCATCGAAAGCTCTCCCTCAGGTTTCCATTGGAAGTTGTGGCTGGTGGGGTGTTCGAGACTAGACAGCCGATGCCGAGCAGGTGGTGAGAGTGTTAAGTACGAGCTGGGACTGTGAACTCCTGCTTCTCACAGTTTCCTGTTTGAAAGGACGATTCCACCCCTGTCATTTTCCGTTTACATGAAGGCAGTGAGAGGGTGTTTTTGATAGTGGGGCCGTAATACTGACTAGCTGCTCGTTGGCTTCTATCGATGCTGCAGGCCATCGATGTAAATTTGTACATATTATTACGAAGAAGGGGAGAGAGAGAGAGAGAGAGAGAGGATTAATATGTGAAATGTTAGATTTGATGGAAATATTTATCAGAAATGTGTTGGCTGTATTTATGCATGCATGGCTATCGCATTTAAACGTAAAAAATATTTTATGATAATTTGAATTATTTTTTTACAGGAATTCTCATGAATGTATTGGCCAAGATAATGTCATCTTATATGATATTATTTCAGCAAATACATTCGCCGATATTTATAACTGAACAATGACTCATTTAATGCATTTCTAAAGATATAACGAGTAAAGTTAATACCATCTTCATCATCATACCAAAACATTGTATATGTATGATATCATAAAAGATCTTCAAGATTGTGCCTCTATTTTTATTTTATTATTAAATATGGAGTCAAATTTTATTTTTTTTCTTTTTATCAAAGTTAGATAGCCACTAAATTTGAATTATTTCACACTTAAAATTTAAAAGTAGGTGTTAATTATCTTTACTAATCTTATATTCAATCGTGCATCTTATTCCTATAAATACTTGTAAGTAGAAGCAAAATAGAGACAGACAATATATAATTTCAGTTATCCTTGCCATTTTCTCATCTTTGTTTTCTGTTTTAGTTTCATTTCTTAGCAGGCTTTTCACTTCTTAAGATTCCTCATTTATGAAGGAATTAATACATCCCCAAGGTTGCAGCCATTCGGGATTGGTCAACTCCTAAGCAGTCACGGAGGTCCGAAACTTCCACGGTCTGGCTAACTTCTATTGCCACTTCATAAAGGGATTTAGCTTGATAATGGGACCTATAACCGACTGCCTTAAATCCAAAACTTTTATATTGAAGAGGGAACAACATAACAATTTTACTATCATTAAAGAAGCTTTAAGTTCTGCACCCGTACTAGCCATTCCTGACTTCAACAAACCCTTTCAAGTTGATATTTATGCTTCAGCCACGGGTATAGGAGCAATACTATCTCAAGAAGACAAACCGATTGAATTTTCTAGTGAAAAGTTGAGTGAAGCCAGACAAAAGTGGATTGTATATGAACAAGAATTGTATGCAGTTGTTCGAGCTCTTAAACAGTGGGAGCATTACTTATTACATCAAGATTTTGTATTGTCCAGCGATCACCAAGCCCTGCAATTCTTGAATTCACAAAAAAATAGTAAATCGAATGCATGCTAGGTGGGTTACCTTTCTACAAAAATTTACGTTTGTGTTAAAGCACAAATTAGGAACTCAAAACAGGGTAGTTGATGCCCTCAGTCGATGTTCTGCCCTACTTATCTAGCTCCAAACAGCAATCACGGGATTTGAAATTATTAAGGGACTATATGCTCAGGATAAAGACTTCTCTGAACTTTGAAAGCAATGCAATGAGGAATGGCTATCTCTTCAAGAGGAATCAACTATGCATACCTCATACCTCCTTACGCGTGCAGCTCATCAAAGAACTACACTCCAACGGCTTGGCAGTCCATACCAGCAAAGAGAAAACTCTATTTCTTATCAAGGAACGATTCTTTTCACTGCATCTCAGAAGAAATGTTAACCGATTCGTGGACAAGTGTCCAATCTGCCAGGCGTACAAGGGTATCGTGCAAAATACAGGTTTGTACAGCCCTCTACCTGTCCCAAATTCTATATGGGAGGACTTATCTCTTGATTTTGTAATGGGTTTACTAAAAACTGTCAGAGGGGCGGACTCGATGATGGTCGTTGTTGATAAATTTTTGAAGATGGCTCATTTTGTGGCTTGTTAGAAAACATTTGATGCCGTAAATGTGGCTCGCTTATTCTTCCAAGAAATAGTTTGATTACATGGCAGTCGAGTCTTACCTCAGATCATGATGTCATATTGTCAATCATTTTAGAGAGAACTTTGGCACCATTTGCAAACTAATATACAATAGAGCTCCACATATCACCCTCAAACCGGCAGACAAGGTAGTAAACCACACTCTTGGAAACATGTTGAGGTGCCTAGTTCAAAACCACCCAAAATAATGGGATCAAGTATTGGGACAAGCAGAATTCGCTTACAATTCCATGCCCAACCATTCTACAAAGAAATCATCATTCAGTATCGTTTATACCAAAATGCCGAACCACACTGTTGATATCGTTGTGCTTCCAAAGTGTCAAAATTCTGCGGCTGAATGAAAGAAATCTTCAACCAACTCCTACAAGAAGTTTGCTCCAAACTTCAAGAAACGAATGCCAATTATAAAGCTACATGCACAAATAGTACAAGACCTTCAATCTAGGTGATCTTGTCATGGTCAGATTCAGGAAAGAGCAGTTTCCTCCTGGAAAATATACAAAATTAAGCCCTCGCAAGTTTGGACCCTTCCTCATTTCTCATATAATTAATGGCAATGCTTACATCATTGAATTACCTCCATATATTCTCACTTCTTCCACCTTCAATATGAGATACATTTATGCTTACCAGCGGTAACACTCTACCACCAACATTGTCCTCGGGTCGAGTTCTTCTCATGTCGCGGGGGTCTGATGTAGTGTCTGTCCTTTGCTAAGTATACGTAGCATAATATTGCTTTCTTAGCAATAGAATATTATTACTCATTACATATAGTAAGTAGGTGTTAATTAGGTGTTACTAATCATATAATATTTAACCGTTCCTTGTTCCTATAAATACCTATAAGTAAAAGCAAAATAGAGACAAACAATATATACTTTAGGTTATCCTTGCCATTTTCTCGTCTTTGTTTTTTTTTGGTTTAGGTTCTTAGCAGCTTTCACAAGCTCATTGTAGAGAGAAATATAATGAGATCCTTGCCATGGACATAGGTGTGAATCCCATAAATCTTCTTATGTTCCTTTTTCTATGTGTGTGAAATTATGCCCTTTACTTCTCTCTCTCTCTCTCTCTCTCTCTCTCTCTCTCTCTCTCTCTCTCTCTCCTCTCTTAAATTCCCAACAACTAGTATCAGAGCGAGGTCTTGCTAAAAAGAGAAAGAGATGACTAACGAGGGGAAGGTTTGAACTTATAAGTTTGATGACAAGGACTTCAATTTCTGGAAGATGCAAATAGAGGACTATTTGTACTAGAAGAAGCTGCATGAACCCCTTCTAGGTCGGAAGCCAAAGAAGATGAGCCAAGAAGGGTGGGAGTGCACTAGGTGTGATTAAGCGATGTTGGGGAGAAATATTGCTTTCAACATTATTAAGGAGAAGAGGCGATGACCAACTTGATGAAAGCTCTATCCAACATGTATGAGAAGCCATCATCAAATAAGATATTTTAATGCATCATTTATTTAATTTAAAAATGAGAGAAGGTGAATTTGTTGTTAACCAAATCAATAAGTTCAATGTGATTACGATTCAATTGAGTTGCGTAGATATTGCATTCGATGATGAGATCAAAGCACTAATCTTGTTGTCATCCTTGCAGAGTTGGTCTAACGATGGTAGTAAGTAGTTCATCTGGTATCACCAAATTTAAGCTAAATGATATCTAATACCTGATTTTGAGTGAGGACATTTGTAGAAGACAGTCTAGATAATGTTTTATCTTAAGTTATACTCTTAACATTTTGAGTGAAGGGAGGAGCCATAGTAGAAACGAATCAAGAATATCAAAGTCTAGAGCCAAGTCCAAGAATCATAAGGATATTGTCTTTGGAATTATCAAAAAAAAGTTGATTTTCAAGTCGTGCAAAGCACCTAAAAAGAATCAACAACATATGGAGTTGTTTTCGATTTGTATATGGGGACATCTTGCGGATCTAAGAGTGTACTTATTCAAGTGATCAGATATGACATAAAAAGACTCCTACCCTACAATGGACTTAATCACCTTAATAATGACTCCTAAGGCATGATGAGTCTTCGAATATACTAGAGATTTTTTTCTTACTTTACATAGATGAATAAAGTAAAGTTTATTTAAACTGGGTTTTAAAGTTCCCTATGGAGGCAAGCCCCCATAGTTAATTACATCATAAAGAAGATGAGTTCCTTATAAATACGATTGATTAAATGTGGGCTCCAAAATTTGCCACCGACTCTTGATAAAAGAGTGTTTTAAAGTGTCTGTAATTTTTTGGTAGATGAATAGTAGTAAGACACAGATTTAGTCCTCATTTGGTGAGGACTTTAGATATGGTTCTAGGTTTTATAGCAAGCCTATGTTAATTACCCCTCTAATAAGTAGAGAGAACTTTTTGATTAAGGCTAGTAATTAGATTACAAAATGCGATTAGTAGCGACTTGTGGAGTTTTAGAGTCTAAGATATGAAATTTATCATTTTAGCTTAAACCGATGGTTGGGGAATGATGGCGTGCGATCTAGATCCTATGGTTTCATCGGCGGCTGATCCCTAGTCTACTTAGTCAGAGGAGGTAGTCGACTAACTTGATAGAAGGATTCTCATCAGCAACACATGAGTTACGTCGTCCAAGAAATCCTTGTAGACCTAGGGTGGTGTTTATCTAAGGAGATAATTTTAAGTCTACCTTAGTTGACAGAGGGATGTTTGCTCTATCAAGTATACCCTATGATTCACAACTCAAAGGCGAGTCATTGGGAGCATCTGACGATCGTGATAGTAATATAATGGAATCATTGGCCAAACCGTTGGAAAACTCATAAGCGCTTCATCGTGGAGCCTCGCCAAACCACGTGTTGGAGGACACCGTCACGTCATATGGCATGAGATTGATTGAGTGAACATAGAAGAACACTTGATTTGACATTGGCTTCTTTATGGCTAGAGTTTTCTTAATTTATCACCCATATTATGGAATGATAGATTGGGTTTTGATTTAAGCTTTTAATGATAGAGTTTTATTTACGCCATTTTTAGATTGACACTCAATTTGAATTAATTTGATTAATTTGGATATAATTAAGAGCTTTAGATCCTGTCAACTCTGTTTAGCTGCTAACAGAGGATTAGATCTACTGTCATCTGACAGAATTAATTTTTCAGATATTTCACTAATTTAAAACTCTTATTATAGGTTTTTTTATCTAAGGAGATAATCTTAAGTCTATCTTAGCTAACAATGGGCTATTTTTCCTATCAAGTATACCCTATGATTCACAACTCAAAGGGCAGAGCCATTGGGAAGCATACGGGCTACGGTCATGATCGTAATATAATGGAGCGGGCCAAACCACCGTCGAGAGGACTCACGGTCATAGCTTCATCTGTGGAATGGCCAAGCCATAGTTGATTACAGGACACATCCTACTGGCGTGAGATTGATTGAGAGTACATAACACTTGATTTGACATTGGCTCCTTTGCGAGCTAGAGTTTGTTTAATTTATCACCTCCGACAAACAATTACAGAAGGTGGATAGATTTTGGCTTTAAGTTTTTAATGATAGAGTTTCATTTGAATAGTTTTTTTTAGATTAAAATTTAATTTGAGTTAATTTGATTTGAAAATAGAATCACATTTGAATATGTTTAAGATGTTTAGATCCTCAACTGTTTAGCTACTAACGTGAGGATTAGATCTCTTCTACAGAATCGCTTCTCAGATATTTCACTGATTTGAAACTCTTATTATAAGTTTTTAGGTTTTGTTAACCCGGACCCAGTCATAAGACTAAATCGGGAAACGACCCACGCAGCATCCTCAGACACTTAAATTTAGGCATTCAGCATAGTATGGGGGCACATGCGGGTATTTATAGTTTAGTTAATTTATCTAATTAATGAAATCATTGATTTTTAAAATCATAATTAGAATGAAATTCCTTAGTTTTTGATCAGATGGGGCCCTATGATTTTTGTAGATTTTGATTTAGTATCGCCTTATGTTTGCTTGTACGAAGAGTTACAGATCCGGTGGCAAAGAATGCATTTTAATTTATATTCCAAAAGACAGTTTAATTTATCATTTTAAGAAGAAGATTTACTCCTCAAAGTAATTCTCAATTTTCTCCCTCTTTTATTCAAATTTGATTTCCCTCTCTTTTATTCAAATTTGATTTTCCTCATTTTATTCAAATTTGATTTCTCTCTTTTCTTCAAATTTTATTTGCTCTTCTTTTTATTCAAATTTTATTTCCCCCTCATTTATTCAAATTTGATTTCCCTCTCTTTTATTCAAATTTGATTTCCCCCTCTTTTCCTAAGTCTAGAAATCAAATAAAATTTTGACAACCTCGTCATAGGGAATGCGGGGTATTTTGGTTTGCTTTCGGTATGGCTCTTGGCGAGTGGTGTCTTGCGACCACATCGGTCTTTTCATCTCGTCACACTGAGCACAATGAGGCCTTCAAACATGAAAGAAGATAAATGCAATATATATTAATTCCCTCTTTTTTTTCTAAGTCTGGAAATTAGATAAAATTTCGGTAGCATTTCGTTTAGGGGGAGCGACATTTAACAACTGATTTGGCTTACTCGGTATGCCCTGCTGAGCGTAGCGAGCGGAGTCTTGCGACACCACAGTCTGCTTTCTCATCTCGTCGGGCCCTGCTAAGCACAACGAGGTCTTCAAACCTGCGAAGAAACACAAGCATATGTATATATTCACATTCACAAATCCCCACATGTTCTGACATATTTTGCGGCGCTATAGTGCTATGCAAAGGAACGGGGTTGGTTATGCGATTGGGAATGCAAGGTAAGGGGTGCGACGCCAAAATCGAAGGAGGAATTCGCCTGTTGATGATTTTCTTCCGGTTTTGCGACGAGGAAATGGGTGGCATGAGGGGCGACGGAAAATCGAAGAATTCACTGCGACGATTTTCTTCCCGATTCTGACGCTGAAGAAGGAGGCGAGTGAGTCTAAATCGAAGAAAGAATTCACTACGATTTTCTTCCCGATTAGACACAGAAAATGGTGGCTAAAGCAAGTGTGTAAAATTGAAGAAAGAATTCTCTCGACAATTTTCTTCCCGATTCGACCTTGGGAGTAAGAAGGCTAAAGCGAGTGATTCTACTTGAAGGAAGAATTCTTTTTTCTTTCCGATCGCGACAAAATGGGTGGCTAAAGCAAGGGATGCGACGCCGAAAATTGAAGGAAGAATTTGCTGATGATTTTCTTCTCCGATTTGCGGCGCAGTGAAAACGGGATAAGTTTGGATTAGTTTGGGCTGGACGGGCCAAAGAAGGGCTGGGCGGGCCAAAGAAAGTTGCTGGCGAGCCTTTGCACGAGTCAGAACAGTTTCAGGCCGGAACAGAACGGGCCAGAGGCCAAACCGCGCGGGTCAGGCTTGCAGCAATGGGCTCATCACGCGGGTCAGGAGCGGGTCGACGGGTTGAGACAACGGGCTGCGGGATCAATGGGCTCGGGTCGGTGCGGCGATGAGACGCGCAGCGGGCCGGCGACGTTCGGGTTTGCACGGGTCAATTGGGTCGCGGGTTGAGACAGCAAGCTACGGCGCGGTTGGGTTGCTGTGTCGCGGGTCTGGCGCGGAACAGGCCGGAGTGGAGCGGGCCAGAGCATGGGATTGCGGCACCAGAGCGGGTTGGCGGGACAGAGGGTCGCGGGTCGGCGGCAGCGGCGGAAGAGGGCCAGAGCGGCAGTGCAGCACGGACCTACCGGCGACGGGACTCGCGGGAGGCGCGGATTTGCGGCCGCGGGATCTTTTGCGCGGCGGCAGGAGGCGTGGGCCGGAGCGGCAGTACAGCGCGGCGCTGGTGCGGTTGGCGGTTTCAACCGGAAGAAGCCAAGGGATGGGATTTACTCTTGATATGATGGCCATGACTTGTAAATTCAGTTTGAGTGGTTTCTTCCTCATCAGGATGACGGTACCGACGGTGGTGGCTAAGGCCTTCGAAAGGTATGTCAAATGCCACGGGATTCCAAAGCATTGTGCACGCTATGCTTTAAGTAAGTTTAGAAGCTGAACTCAAAACTCGGTTCTTCTTCTTCTTCATTACGTCTGGTGTTTTCACCAACTTGTTTTTTGGCGTTCTTAATCAGGCCACCACTGTGACATGAGTCGGAGACTAAGGTAAGCCAACATCCCCTAGGCATATCATCAACAAGCTCTCTGAAACTGTCAAGTGTAATTAGATTCATGTAGTAAGGAACGGTGCACTCATCATAGCCAGTGTCATCGTGCTCGCTGGTCTCAGCCGGGACACGGGTGCCACGGCCACTGTAGTGGACGAAGAGGCAGTCGTCAGGAAGTGAAAGTATCATGCGAGACATCGGCTGTGGAATCCTTCAGGCGACCTCCGGCGATGCAGGGGATCATCGGTGGAATTTCCGATATCAAGATCGTTTCCTCCGTCGTTGCTTGTTGAAGGCTCGACGACCATGGCGCTGAGGTTGACGCCTACGCAAGGGGTCGGATCATGCCAACTGAAATCTGGGGAGGAAATGTCGAGAGAGCCATGGTTTTCATTTCTCACCGAGAGAGAGAGAGAGAGAGTCGGGTGAGTTACGTCGGTTTTCTGCATGCATGCGGTTTTTGGCCAGAAAACCGAGAAGGGGGCTGCGGTTTCCTTTGGAGGGAGAACGGTTGCCTTGCGGTTCCGGAATGGAAGAGAGGAAACGGTTGAGAGATTCAAATTATCGGGTGAGGGAGTAGTTTTTTTAACTAGGAGGGAACGGTTGACTTGCGTTCGAACCGACAAGCGTGAGTAATTGCATGAGAACCGTGGGTTTAACAGACACTTTTTTGTATTTATTTTTCAAATATTAATTAATTTTAAAAATGAAGTTTACACCGATATCATTATATAGTCAATATATATGTTGATGGTAATTCTATCATTCAATGCAAATTCATAACCGCATCGATTCGCCGTAAGTCGACGTCAAAATTTAATTACTCGCCAAAATGCGCGCCGTCATTTTGTTGCACTCATCGAATTGAGTGTGATCAATCTTATTTGATAGATTTTGACATTTCAAAGTCAATGGCGTGATCAATTTCATTTGATCCTCTTCTGCATGACCTGAGCATGCTGCGCTTGTTTGATCGATGATCATCAGTCATACAATATTTATATCCGACTAATTTTGATGTTCAACATGATCGCGTCGGTTCATCGGTGTCATTTGAGTTGATTTTGTGCATTTCATCCTCGATTTGCGCTACATTATTCAACATTTGCGCATCCTCATCCTTTTGATATTTGATAGATTTTGATATTTTGAAGCTAACGACATAATTTTATAAACGGAGGTCGATATCGTCGCAGCCTTCGATATGCGACACATTGATAGCTCGAGCGCTTAATCGATTGATCGTTAGATTTTGAAATATCTATATTCTAATCAATTTCGATGTTCTAAACACGATGGCAGAATCTGTTTGTTGATCGGAGGTCGTTTCGATCATTTTCGATGATGTCCAGTGCATTTTGAACCCCGATTTGCGCACTGTCGCTTCCGAAGTCTATCGAATTCAATTTGTAGGCTTGTCTTGATTTATGACACACATATGGAGGTCAAAAAATTAAAGAGTAATTATTAATTTCAAAGATAGACTATCAAAGGATTGATTATATTTAGAAAAATCAAGTGGGATAGATCAAAAGAAGAGACTTACTTATCGAAGCCAAAGGAGATGAGTAGGGCATGCTCATAATACTAAGAAATCTAGTGAATATTCCAATCTACCCTATGGTTGGGCTTTGTATATTTAAAATTGAAGAGAATTACTTATGTGAGTTGAAATTAATTAAAAAACTAGGAATTATAATCTCACAATATAATATTGGAAATGCCTAATGTGAGGTTTTATGCTTGCCCCAAGGGAAAATAGTAACCTCATATCTAAATCTAGGAGCTTTACCGACCAAAGCACGCCCTAAATCTAAGACAAAATGTGTATATTATTTATCTCTACAAAAGAGGATAAACCACCCAACCGCTTATAACCTCCTGTTTAACTCCTTTTACATTTTAAAACTATGTGGTCAAGTCGTCAAGATGGTAAGATGTTATTATTTAGAAATAAACTAAAGTCCTTAAACCCACTCCCTAAAAGACTATGAGTCGTATGAATAATGACTTAGTCTAATAAAAATTGTATCAATTTTTATTTGATTTTGGACACTTTATTTTGACAAAGGCCTTAAGATTTTTATATGTCTAAATATATTATGAAATGATATTATTGGCTAAATGAGAGAAAGATGTATTTTTTACCACAAGGGAGACCCTTAAAGGTCAAGTCTTCTCTATCGCAAGGATGAAAACCTTCTGAAAAGTGAAACAAGATGGCATGCATGATATTAAGCATACAACATCCAGCTAAGGGGTTGTTAAATTTTTTAATTATCTTAATTTAACACCTAGGCTTTAAGTGAGGAGGAAGAGTTGGATTTCCTTTGGTCAATGGCTGATCCTAAGCTTCTTCAGGTTGGGCTAGGAAGGCTAGGCACACCCCATTTGGCACTTGGATGGCTACCCAAGTGATAGGAGAGTAGGATTTGCTAAATGAGAAATAATCCTATATAAGGAAGTTTGTCCAATGGCTAATTCTCTTGGGTGGGGTCAACTTTACTTTTGGTAGATTTTACAATAATTTGGGTTGGTTAGCCACAAAGGTTCCATGGGTTGGTTTTAAGTGCTTTAGCTTCATCCGGGTTCATGTTGAGTTGACCAATTGGTCAAATTGAGTCAAACCAAGGCTTGAGTTAGGTTCAAATGATGATTTGGATAGTTTTAGTTTAAGTGGTTTCAATCAATTTGGCTTAGGTTTGATTTTGGCTCGTTTGGATTCAAACAAGTCAAATGGGCTAAGTTGACAAATTTGACCAATTTGATCTAATTGGGTTAGGTTAGGTGTTGGTTCATGTTCAAATTGTGAATGAAATGTTTGATTTGATTTTAATTTAGATTTTGGCCAATTTGACCTTTAGGTCAATTTGGGCTAGTTGAGTCAAGTTGACCAATTGGTTAAAATTTAACTCAATTATGACTTTAGTCAAGTTCAATAAGTGATTTGGAATGAACTTGAGCCATTGATTGCAAATTTGGGTTAAATGATTTTATTTTATAAATTTGTAAACTTAGATCAACTAGTCAATTGGACTTAGTTTGGCTCAATTGAGGATTTGATCATCTTCATCATGATTATGAATTGGTTTGAATCAATGGATTCAATCAATTTGGTATATGGTTTAGGTTTCATTTAGGTTTAGTCAAAGGACCTAATTGGGTTGGTTTGACCAAATTGAGGTGATTGATCATCCCAATGTGATTATTGATCATGATATGAGATTTGCATGAGCTTAGTTTAATCTAATTTAGGTTGTATTAGAGCTTGACTCAAAAAAGATCTTCAGGTCACTTTAGGTCAAGTGGACCTAAATGAGTCAATTGATTTGATTTTTGCTTGATTCAAGTTTAACTCACACATGAGCCTAGATTGAAAAAAATAAATCCAACTATAATCAATTTGTAGTATAATGGATTTTGGCTCATTTAAAGTTTTCAAGTCAAAAAGGCTAACTTGGGTTTGACTTGGGCTGAGTTAATTTTGGTTTAATAATTGTATTTTATGTTTATATTTAGATGAGTGATTGAAAGAAAGATTGATCCATGAAGAAATCCATGGTTTTTGAATTGATTTGGGTGTCATTTAGCCAAGTTCAAAAAATTGGCTAAACAGGCTAAAATTAAAATTTTGATTTGATTTGGGTTTGGTTTTAGTTATTTGATTTATATTTCAATATATATTGAGAATATATAAATTATTCAAGAGAAAATCACTTGGGTTGGATTTGAAGTAAGTTTGACCAAACTTATGGATGTCAAAAGGGCAGTAGGGAATTAATTTAGTTTGATTTATTTTTATTATTAGAGGTGTGTTTCATTTATATTTATGAATATAAATGAATGAATAATTGATTTATAAAGAGATCAATCAATTTTGGGTTGATTTAGTTTAAGATTTAATTAAGCCTATGGAGGTAGGTCCATAGGACTTAAGAAGGATTTTATTGGTTTGATTTATGGTTTTATTTTGATTTTGGATTTTATATTTGTCAATATAAAATGAAGGAATAATTGATTTATAAAAAAATCAATTAAATTTGGGATAATTTGGGTTGAGATTTGATTAAGCTTATGAGAGTGAGTCATAAGGCTTAAGAGAGAAATTTGATCATGGTTTTGATTTGATTTGTTTGGTTTGGAGTTTGGAATTTGGATTTAGATTTGGTAAATAATTGAAAGATTGAATTTATCTTTTGAGAAAATCAATTGAATTGAGATTGATTTGAATTTGGTTAAGGTTAAATCCATATGATAAAATCAAATCGCTTATGAAGGGTTTTGAATTTAATTATAGAGTTTTATGGAGAAATCTTGAGCTTGAATTTGATCATGGGATTGATTATAAGTGTTGAAAATTTGGTTTGATATGAATTTGAGGTTTGGTTTGAGAAGGAAAGCATGGATTTGGTTTGGACTTAGTTTTCCAGTCTCAAGGCATAATATGTTTTGATGACTAACTCTTCAAAGTCTTTAGGCTTAAATTAAGTGTTCACCTAATCACTAGAAGTGTCTTAATACTAAGAAGCTCTTCTATAAGAGTCCTAGATCTATGATGAAGTTGAGAACTCACCAAAAGTGAGGCCAACAGAGTCAACAAACTCACTAATTGAAGATGACTTTGAAGCACAAGTATGATGTGTTGAGAGTCCCATTGAGTCTTGGATTCTTGACTCAGGTATGTCATTTCATTCTACCCCTTGTCGTGAATTACAATATAACTATATTGCAAAAAAATTTTGGTAAATTCTATCTTGAGGATGATGAGATGCTAGAGATTATCAAAAAAGGAGAAGTTTAGATCAAAACTGGAAATTGAGGAAGAGTGGAGTGGAAAAGAGGTATGACTTTCACATTTAAAAGTTTTTGGTTATATTTCATATGTGCACATTGATTCTGAATCCAGAGATAAGCTTGATGCAAAAGAAAAAAGTGTTACTTCATTGATTATGGCTCATACTATTTTGGTTGCCAATTTTGGGATGACTAAAATAAAAAAGTCATAAGAGCCAAAGATATAATGTTTGATGAACACAAGCTGTTTAAGAATAAATTAAAAATAGCTACGAAGCATGACGAGAAACATGAAGAAGTCATCCTAGATGATATCAGTATTGAAAATATTGATAAAAACTCAGAAGGTTTTAGTATTGATCCAAATGCTTCTATACAAGACTCAATTTACTCTTTACTTATGAGGAGATCTACTAGACAATCCAGGCCTACGCTTGTATTCTCCATCTTTATATTATCTATTATTGACAGATAATGAGGAGCCAGAGCACCTTGGAAACATTGTAGGTGGGAGATTTTATACAGTGAGAGAAAGCCATGAAAGAAGAGATGAACTCATTGGAGAAGAACAGAACCTGAACATTAGACCTATTACCCAAAAGCAAGAAAGTATTGCGTACAAGTAAGTGTATATAGAGTCCGATGGAGCAAAATATGTAAGGCTCGATTGGTGGTCAAAGGATTTCAAGAATTATAGATCCATACAGATGTGTTCTAACCGTAAAGATGACTACCATTATAATGGTCTTAAGTATTGTTGCAATCAAGATTTATATGAACAATAGATGTGAAGACTACTTTTCTTCATGGAGATCTCGAGGAAGAATATATGGAACAACAAGAAGGGTTTGTTGTTCAAGAAGAAAATTTAATGTGCAAGTTTCAAAAGAGCTATGTGGGCAAAATCTAAGACATGGTAGAAGAAATTTGAAGACTTCATGTGCAAGCACTAGATGTGAGATGGATTTATTCAAGAGGTTTGATAAGTCCCACATTATTTGTTGTTTTATTGATGATATGTTATGCATGGTAATATAAATTAATAAGTTAAAAGGTAATTAGGAGTTTGAAATGGAAGACTTGGGAGCAAAAATAAATTTATGAGGATTATTCATAAATCTAAAGGCCTTGGAGTTATCCCAAGAGAATATCTAAGGTCTGAATGATTCAATGTCCGATGGTCACAAGAACACATCGTTATGTGTTCACACTTGAGGAACTACGCAGTTGGATGTCTAGACGCATAAAAGTGTCTATCCACCACCGTTGAGAGTAGTTTCGTAAGTAGGTAGATGATATGGTTAAAGAATTCTTTAAGATAAAAAAAAAAAAAAACTAGTATCACCCTCTTCAAGTAAAGAGTGTCATCCATCTAATAAAGAATCAAATTTTCATACAAGAACAAAACACATACAACTACGATTATCATTATATCAAAGGACTAATTGATGATGAATCTCTACAATGGAAGATTTATAAAATAAAGAATCCTATAGGTATGTTGAACAAGATGGTGATCATCTTAAAACTGAGGTTATGCATAACCTCAGTTGGTTTCCATAAGTCATGATGATGGAGGCGTCACACTAAGAGCATTGGTGGATCTGTGACAGAGTGTATTGAGAGAAGTTCAAGCATAATATATTTTTTGACTCCAAGTGGAGATTATTAAATGGAGTCAAATTACACATATTTTTTCTTTTTTGTTAAAGGTAGCCACCAAAATTGAATTATTTCACACTTGAAATTCAAAATTCCTAGATGGTTAATTAAAATTTTTCTCCTCCAAACCTACCAACTTCATCTTAGCATATAAAGGGAGGAAATCCATGGAGGATTTATCCCAAAATTTATATCTTCTCCTAAGCTATCAGAAAAGAGAAATATAACATATATCCTTATGCTACTGTAACGGCAAAAAATGCTTTAAACCACATAAATCTTTATCTTTCTTTTTTTGTGAGTGCAAATTGTTATTTGCTTTCTCATTCTCTTTCTCTTTATTCCAACATTTATATCCTCACAAATATAGAATAAGCAAATATTTTAAAACACTTTAACTGAGTTTAAAAAAGTGGATAATATTAATTTTTAATTTTAAGTAGTTCATCATGGACTTAATTTTAATGTAATAATTGATTAAGGCTCGTGATTGATCTTGTTCTTATAATATTTATATTTGACAGGTTTATTATGTGAAATTTTAGAGGAAAAAAAAAAGAATTAGTTATGAATAATCTGACATTAAGTTTTGATTAGCAATTTTTTAATATACTGATTTGCATCTTTAACTTTTTATTTGTTTTTTTTCATGAAATCGTTATACAACTGATGAACCCTTGAGCAGACAGAAGTTAGAGTGCTATAACTATTCTTAAATCACCAACAGGTGCATTTATTTTGAATGGGCTGATCATGGGCTTTATCCAGTCCAGGACTACACATGGTTTATTATGGGCTTTTCATTTATATATCTGGCCCACTAGTTGCTTCTCAGAGAGATGCCTTGAAAATTAACTTTTGATACAGAGATAATTGCGTGGAACTTTGCTTCTGTGACTTCTGTCATGTGGAGTTTCTATATATGGATTTTACTTTTATGCATTTTTATCTGCAGCTTTCAACTTAGAAAAAAAAAAACTAATAATGGTCATGATAATGATATTAAAAGTGTTTTTTTAATCAAAATGAAGGAACACATGACTTAACAGTTGGTATGGAGTAATTTTTTAATGTGTGATTTTTCATTAAATAATTATAATTGGTTTGGCTATAACTTTCTAGTTGCTTCTTAAAAAATTGTGTTAAAAATAATTTTTTTTATTACTAGATAAATTATAGTGAGGTAGTTACGTGCAAGTAATCTCACATCACATACAATGTTGTTTGGGAGGTTGCAACTATTTATAAAAGTAGTTATAAATTTATTAGAAAATAAAAAATTAAAAAGTTGAAGTGAGCATTATAATTTATCATTTATAAAAAGCTGGATAATAGTTTTTACCTATCACAATAATGATTTTGATATTTACAAATAAATTATCTAATATATATGTATTATTTTTTTGAATTGCCGGCCTCATATATTAGAGTCTGGGAATTTTACAAAAATGAAAAATATGGATTGAGCTTTTGTTATGAATTTTAATATTTTAAAGTCAATTTAAAAAATTAAGACTGAAAGTGATTAATTTATAAATATAGAAAAATAGGATGATTATGTTTGCAAAAGCCCCTAATAAATTGGACTGTAAAGAACTACTCTTAAAAATTATGATGCTATAATGAGTTAAGTAATTTGTGATCTATAATGTTATTAAATATCAATGAGAATAAAAAAATTGTACATTTTGATTGTAAAAGCAATATCACCTTGACATGGTATACTATATGTGGAATTAGTGAAGTAAACACGAAGTAAGTTTTGAAGCTTTTGATTTGATTTAGATATATTGAGAATGATATTTATTTAATGATTGTTCTAGTCTATAATTATATATATCTTTTCATATGATTCTTAAAACATTCTATAAAAATTATATGAGACTCTCTAAGATCCTATAAGTTCATATATATGATCCAACATAGGCAAAATTTTTAAAATAAGCATGGTTAAAATTTTAATTAGCTAATTAAGCATGTTTAAAAAAAATTAAAATATAGCTTTCGCTTAAATCAATTTTTTTAAAAAATGGCCCGAACCGAGAGATTGGGATCCCGATCTCTCACCCTCATTTTCTCCCTGTATCCCGCTCCTACGCTGCCACCCCGACCATCGCCGCCAGGTCGACGGATTCACGCCATCCGCCACGGATCCCTTTGGGAAAAAAGTATTTTGGGTTTTTTTTTTCAAAATAAACGGGTAATATGCATTTGTGACATGTATTTTAGTATTTTTAGGTATATATATTGTGGATCTAACTTATTTTGTGTGCCTCATTAAATTATGAAATGTATTTTTCATTCCAACAAAGTTTGAAAGTTTAACTACATCCAATAAAATAACTAATATGATTTTAATGTCATATTTTTATTTGACAGTTGTGAGTTTAGAAGATGCTTCAAAAAAAGAAGATCTAATGGAGTTTGAGATTAGGTTTGGATATGAACATCACTTTTTTTTTTTAAGTTTTGAGATTAGGTTTAGTATATGAATTTGTTCATTATTAAATATGACTCTATTTAGAATTTGTAATTGAAACTCATTGAATTTTTTTAGTGAAAGGTTATCAATTTTTATTAGTCCTTTAATATGATATTACAGAAAAAAAATGATGAAATAACTTTAGGTTATCAATTTTTAGTAAACTCATTTGTATATGATTTGATTAATTGTTATTTTGTGTGCATATATTGGATCTTAATATATCTATAGATATGAGACCTTATGACCTTACCTTGAGAAGAAGGAGAGAGAGAAAGAAAGAGAGAGCACATAGAATCAAAAGTAAGTGATCCATAATTTAAAAGCAAGAAAATGATTCCAATTCAAATGGTTGCATTAATCTTACCGCCATGTTAGGGATGAGCTTAATGGTTTGCTTGAGCCGTACCAAGTGCACTTTATTATTATTATTTTTTAATTTCATAAGACATAAAATTTATTATATACTCGTAGTGATATGGGAACCTTATGGACATCCACTGAGTGGCATGTCTCATCGGAGAGATGGTGGTTCCATCCATTGATCGCGCATTGAGTGGTACCTCCACGATCGCGTTCTGAAGTTCGCTATCACCTAGAAGTAGATCCATAGATCCTTCATTTCAGTCGATGGACGGGAAAGGCGATGTTAACGAGTACCACCAGCTTACATATTATAGTGGGAGGCCGACACGCATGTCATTGTTTGGGTGCTTCCACTGCAGACCCGGTGAGTCGATGAGGTGGTATCGATCATGGCCTCCTTATACATGCTAGGGCTCTATACATACCGCCAACCACCTACTATCCTCGTGAGAGAGACCGATGGTAAGTGTTAAAAAATTTTATGCTATTCATAAATTTATATGTTTAATGTGACATAACATAATTTCTTTGTCTCTGAGGAACATATCTCACGCAGATATATTCTCCTTATTTTGGGAGAGATATGGATCCGATTTCCAACATTCGATCAATACTATGAGGAATTATGAAAACTTAATAAGGGCATGCACATATCGATAGAGGTATAGAGATGCACGGCCGTAGTTCCTATGCAACGCCATAGTCTTCTCGCCACATGCTACGATTCGATGCGTGTCCATCGCCCATGCCGATGTCGGTCCATACACTTACCCATATAGCACCACTCAACCAGGAAGGCATGTTCCCCATTTCACCCCCGGGGTGCTCTTCCATGTATCCTCACCCATCCGTATATACGGATGCATGCGTTACCCATAATCCCCTTTCAGTGACCATCGCAGAGATACGGATGTTACATCTCTCGATGATACCGAGTACACCGACAGTGGAGATGATGTGCGTATCAGATCACTTGTGATCCCCTGCCGCATTACACTCCGTGAAGTGACGCACTTCCACCACGCAGACACCGCCATTAGATGTACTCTAGCATAGTCTGTAGTTGTAGATCATATGATAGCTTGATGTACATTCTTCAACTTTTTATATTTTCTATGTACTCTAGCCACATTTTTTATTTAATAAATTTATGGGATCAATAGTATCCTATAGGTGATCATAACCTACATATTATTTTTAAAATATTTTTAATTTTTTTTACATTTCTATATTTTTTAAAAAATAGTCTAAATATTAAAATATCACTAAGATAAAGAAGAAGCATATCAAAATTCTCCAATATGCAAACTACTAAGTATTCAAAATTAATAATTCACTCTATATTTCATGAGAGTTTATCTCATATATTTATAAAGTGAACAAATAAAAAATGCAAAAAAAAAACATAAAAATAGAAAATATGCATACACCACATTTATTTTTCTATTTTTAAGTCTCTAATCAAACAAGATAATTCATAGGACATCAAAAGAAAAAAATACTCTTATATAAAAATTAATTAGTTATTATCTTCATATAAAATATATATATACAAACTATGTGAAACTTGGGAGAGAATCATAAATTTTCTTTAGGTTGAGTTTTTTTGTTTTACAAATAGAGCTTATATATAGGGTTCCTTTTATGTATGCCACATATATATATATATATATTGAAATTTAAATCATAAAACCAAACTCAGTACATTGAAATTTCTTATGCGTCACAATCTCAATTCCGTGTCAACATGAAAGTCATGGCCAATTAGATTTCAACAATACCAAGTCATAATTCGATAACAAACGACCGATAACGATCAAAATACTACAGTTGGTCGAATTTTTTTAATCAAAATGGAGGAACACATGACTTAACAGTTGTATGGAGTAATTTTTAATGTGTGGTTTTTCATTAAATAATTATAATTTGTTTGGCTATAACTTTCTAGTTGCTTCTTAAAAAATTGTGTTAAAAATAAATTTTTTTTATTACTAGATAAATTATAGTGAGGCAGTTATGACAAAATATTTAATTTTTTAATAAACAAAATAGTTTTTTTTTTAAATTTATTTTTTCCACAATCGCGTGCAAGTAATCTCACATACAATGTTGTTTTGGAGGTTGCAACTATTTATAAAAGTAGTTATAAATTTATTAGAAGAGAAAAAATTAAAAAGTGAGCATTATAATTTTTCATTTAAAAAAAGCTGGATAATAATTTTTTACCTATCACAATAATGATTTTGGATATTTACAAATAAATTATCTAATATATATGTATTATTTTTTTGAATTATCTGTCTCATATATTAGAGTCTGGGAATTTTACAAAATGAAAAATATGGATTGAATGAAGTTTATTTTTTAAAATCAATTTAAAAAATTAAGATTAAAAGTGATTAATTCATAAATAAAAAGAGTAGGATGATTATGTTTGCAAAAGCCCCAATAAATTGGATTGTAAAGAACTACTCTTAAAAAATTATGATGCTATAATGAGTTAAGTAATTTGTGATCTATAATGTTATTAAATATCAATGAGAAAAAAAAAGTGTAATTTTGATTGTAAAAGCAATATCAACTTGACATGGTATACTATATGTGGAATCAGTGTGAAGTAAACGCAAAGTAAGTTTTGAAGCTTTTGATTTGATTTAGATATGTTGAGAATGATATTTATTTAATGATTGTTCGAGTCTATAATTATATATATATCTTTTTCATATGATTCTTAAAACATTCGAAAAAATTCCTCTAAATATAATATGATCAAAGCAATCAAAATCACTAACCAGATCGCTTATTATCAATCGACTTAAACATGAGTTTTATAGTCAAATCGCCATTGACGAATTTAAAAGCCCAAGATATCATAATTCGACATCATGAGCATTCAAATGTAAATACATCATATGATCAAGGGGATTATTTTGAGCCGTCCAGTGGAGTTTGGTTTTGCATATTTGACGCCACTCTAATCATCCCTCAAAATAAATAAGGAGGCCAAGAAAGAGAGAGAGCTAAAGATCCTCCAAACAATCATGCTACACACCTCATCACACCGCCACCGCCTCCTCCTCTCTCTCCTCTGTCTCTCTCTCACTATTGTGACATCATCGCCAAGTGTCCAACACACAACTGTCATCAACTATTTAACTTGTATTAAGCACATTTTCATAATCTTAAAGATTATATTCAAATAAAAAGATTTCTTTTAATTAAAAATGATTTTTTCCCTCCTGAGGTTTTTCAAAAAATTTAGTATCGTAACGGCAAGACGCTGCTTAACTATTGCGGCAAAACCAGCTGCAGAGTAAAAGTTTACTTTAGCTTTTAAAAAAATACGATTTAAAGAGAATAAATAAAACTCTTTACTTGAAAAATCTAAAAGAGGGAAAACCACCTCCCTAAAAGCTTCCACTATCTCTGTTTGAGATACATCTTCCCGATACCGGATTAAAATAAAGAAATAATTTAAAGACAATGTTACATGTTGTTATTATAATATTTGATTATAACAAATTCGACGATTTAAGCGATCATATTTTGATACCGATAAAATTCTTAGGATCTTTAGAATATTTCTCTCATCTCTCTCTTTTTTTTTTTATATAATTAGAGAAAAGCAAAAAAAAATTAAAATAACGATATGAATTATAGATAATAGTTATTTAATATAATAAATATATAATTATATATATATATACATATAATATCTCCATCATTTATTAAAAATATTTAATTCATTTATATATAAATAACTAAATAAATTTATAAATATATATATAATTACTTTATTTATAAAATTTATAAAATATTTATATAATTTATTCTTTATATAATAAATAAATAAATATATAAATAACTAAATATTTTATAAATATATAAATATCTAAGTATTTATATAATTTAAATTTTTTATTTATTTATTTAACTAATTATATATTTTAAATAAATAAATATTTTAAATAAATAAATAAATAAATATATATATATATATATATATATATATATAAATAACTAATTATTTATTATATATTTTAAATATTTTTAAATAATTTATATAACTAAAAATATTTATATAATTTAAATATAAATAATTAAATAATATAAATATAATATATATATATAATATATATATACATATATATATATATATATATATATATATATATATATATATATATATATATATAATTACTTTATTTATATAATTTATAAAATATTTATATATTTATTTATTTCTTTATTTATTTATTAAAAATTATTTATTTATATATTTTAAATATTTTAAATTATATATTAACAAAATTAATAAAAATTATATATTTTAAATAATTATATTAATTAATAAAAAACTATTAAATAAATTTCTAAATTTATATATATAATTAAAAATATGTTTAAATTATATATTTAATTATATATATATAAATGAATTAATTAATAACTAAATATATAAATATTTAATTGTTAAATATTTTATAAAAAATATTTTTAAATTATATATTTTAAATATTTTAAATAATTATATTAATTAAAAAATTAATAAAACTCCCTCTCTCTCTCTCTCTCCTACCGAAATCAAAAAAACAAAAAAAAAATGCTACCTCTCTCTCTCTCTCCCCTACCGAAAACGAAAAGCAAAAAAAAATCCTTCGCGCCAGTCGTCCTGGAGGCCACGTCGATCCGTACAACGGCCAATTAAGCCTATTTTGTTAGAAAAATTTTTTTTTTGTGCCTAAACGTCTAATTAAGATTAACACTAAGCCTATATTAAAAATAATCCCTATAAAAAATAAGAAGTGTCAAATATTTAATCGGCAAAAATTTTATATCAATATATTTTGGCAAAATTTTAAATCATTGATTTAATTCGATATAAATATAATATAATAGTAATCCATCATAATTTATATTACATTCAACTATAATAATTTTAATAAAACACATTCCAATCTATTTTTTCATTTCATTATCTTCATATATATATATATATATATATATATATATATATATATATATATATATATATATATAGTAGTCGACATCTTGCTATATAATTGTTGCTATTGAATTTTATTCCTAGATGAGATCTTCGCCGTCTCAAAAAATTATCCAACACACAGTGATATGAACATTTTTATACGCTAAAACCCCTAAGGAAACCACTGCCGCAATTAGAACTTACCATGCTGCTCAAAAGATACAAGTCGCTTCCGTTAGTTCGAGAAGAAGGTGTTTACGAGGAAACAATATTAAAGGTAGAAAATACAATATCTACAACCCAACCCAAGGAGAAGTTTCCTAAAAGCGCCAGAACCCGATCTTCGTGGAGTAACCTTAATCTTCGGGAGAAAGGAGCTGAACCGGTCTTTTTCTAGTCCCCTGGGTGATCTCCTGATGAAGCTCGATCTTCGACTACATGGCAAGCGATAGATCGCGGTTAAGGTGACCTATATTCTCGTGGTTCTGCCTTTAAATCGATTGGTCCCCTCTAATTGCTCTATTTATAGATTTTGAGTGGCGCCTTGTAAATTGCGGAAAACTCCAACCACTCCCATCTGACACTGCGATCCTCGATCGACGGTGTATTTTGATGATCCGGTGCCTTAATAATGCCTAATGATCTTGGATTCGCTGGATTCGCTTGACGAGCGCCGATCCGACTATAAATATGTCGCTTTGGTGACCATTTGAGGATCGTGATCCCTTTTCATGCCCGATAGTTTGATCCAGTCGACCAGCTCATGGATCATGCTTGATGTTATGTTCGCCTCATCGAGACGGCCATTTTGATCGTAAGTTCTGAAATCGGTGATTAGATCAAGCATTTCAAAATGCCTTGAGATTCGGATCGACATTAATTTGAGGATGTATCAATTGTATTTAAAAATTAATCAAATTTATTAAAAGAATATAGCTACTCATAAAACTTAAGTTAAATTGTTACGCAAATATTAAAACTCACAATAAAATTTTAATCGTATTTTCTACCTTCATCAAATTCTCACTATTTTTATCATAACAAGAACATCTAATTAATACATAAGAGTACTTAATCTTAATTAATTAATAAAATAATAATAATAATAATAATAATCAGTGTCCCTAGCAAGCTAATTATTCATATTGACGAGTCGTTTTGATCAAAGGAATAAAAAAATGCTAATCAATTAGAATAAAAGCTTTATTTAATAATAAATTATAAAATTTTCTAAGAGAGAGAGAGAGAGAGAGAGAGAGAGAGAGAGAGAGAGAGAGAGAGTAGACAATAACAGGGTTATTTGCTGCATGCATTTAGAATGAAAAAGAAATAGAGTGTAAAAAGAAGGTAAAGGATTACTTTATAATTGTTTTGAGAGCTTTATAAATTCACGACTTTACTTTTTTTTTTTATTGACAAAATATAATGAAAGAAAACGAAGCTGCGGCTCTGGCGACAATCGGGCTGATGACGGAGGTGGAGAATGGCCGACATGCGGCGGTGGTGATGGTCCGAGGTGAGGTGGCTCAGGTACCGGCCGTGGCGCCGGTACGGGCGGTGGATGGCGTCGACAGGCGGCGCCGCAGAGGTGGTCACGACGCGCGCGGCGAAGCATGACGGCGTCACGGCCAGATATTTTTATGATCGGCAGATTTCGAATCCCAATCATTAATTTCAAATACGCGAACCAAATTTTCTAGATTTAAAATATCGAATTTTACTTTACTGCAACAAAACGCTTAAAATGTTGAGCAGATTTGAAATATAATACAAATGATTCCAAATACAAATAATCAAATAGCCCCTTAACTGAATGCATATGAGGGGTGTAGTGAGCCTTTAACTCTAAAGGATAGTAAAATAAGTAACGAGTCAACATTCGACCACACTAAGGAACCACCCCCTAGGATCCTTTTTATTTTTGGAAATTTATATGCCAATCACTCTTATTTATTTTTTTTAAATATAGGATTCATATATATTTGAGTGTACCACGATTAAATTATTAAAAATAATGAAAAAATAATAAAATATATGCTAAATTTTTATTATTGATTTCAATATTTGAGTATTAATTTGAAATTTAAAATAAAGAGTATTTGATTTATGAATATATAAGAATTAGTTGTCTGTGTAAAAGATTCTATTTTTATTATTTATATTTGATTTGTAACAAATATATTTACTTGTAATATATATATATTTTTAAATATTTAAAATATTCAAAAATTATTTTGAATATTTTTAAAAATAATATGATTTATTTTGAAAAATATTTAAAATATATTAAATAAAATAATTTTAAATAAGATTATATATATATATATATATATATATATATATATATATATATATATATATATATATATAATTTGATTCTAAATAAGTCCTTAGTGATTGGGAACAGGAGATAAAGACTCGTAGCTTTAATTTAGGTTAAAATCTTATTTAGATGCACAAATCACAAAATTTTTAGATGAAATTTTTAAATTAAGTATTAATTAATTAATAATTAACAATTTAATTATACTTAAAAAAAATTTAACTTTAGGTAAAGCCGATAAGTTCACGGCTTCATTGAAGAAGCAACGATATCGATCAATCGGTCTTTTCTATAACTGGAAACTTCGACCCCCCCATGACCCTCCAGCTGAGTTTTTGCTAGTTTTTTGATCGATCCCCCCTCAGCGCTCGGCCCCCTCCTCCGTACTCTCATGAGTCACGAGTGATCGGCCCCTCCTAGCCGCTATCACTCCACCAGTAGCTTTTGGCATTTCCACCTCCACCGTAGCTTTCGACCGAGACCGAAAGTTCCATTCACTAAGGTAAAGTTTTTTTTATTTTTTTTATTTTTTTCCTTTATTATTTCAATTGGCAATAATATAGAGGGAAGTTTTTTATATTTTTCATAATTTTTCTCCTAAAATTTGCGTGATTAGGGTATACAAAATGCTTGGCTCAGGTAATTTGGTTGCTCGTTTTTTGCTTTGCTAAATTGTTAGGTGTATAAATAGGTGAGCAATATGTACACTGCGATTGATATTTGTTTGACGGATTATGAGTGAATTGTTAGGTTTTACATCTTTGGTTCGAGCTTATAGTAGAATGAGTTAGGAGCTGCTTCCCTAATTCTCTATGATGGACAACCGATCATTGATGATCACCAGTTATGTTGGTGGCAAAAATCGGCCCATGCGAGTTTCGCGTCATGCAAGCTTAGGAGATTTAAAAAAAAGTGCTTAGGTCTTTGCGTTATGATGTTGATAACTTCGCAACGGAGATTACATGCCATTTTTCTGTAGGCGCGGGATGCATAGCTTGTACTATTGCTGAAAAAATGCATTTGCATTGATAATAAAGAAAACTGATTACAATGTAGAAGAAACTGCTAAAGAAAGCAAAAAACTAGCTACTAACAAAGATATTTCCTATCCTCCAAAAGAGCAAAAAACTGCGGGAAGGAATAGTGTGATTATCTAGACTATGCCATACAAAATCAAAGCTAGTATATCTAACAAAAGTCCAAGAGTGTTGTTAGATCTATTTGTGTATACAAAAATAACCCGGTGGAAGTTCTTCTAAAGTCGATGTCGAGCATCCGAAGTCGGTTCTCCATATTTCATTGTTAAGAGAAAGTTTGAGGTGATCCACCACACCTTATTATTATCTCCTTCAATGATAATGCCCTTGTATTCAGCCATCCACGGTTCAATAATTTTGCTAGTAGAGCATAGCCTCAACAGATTGTCCCAATGTCAAAAACAATGACCCATGGCTTTGAGGAAGTTGCCATTTGCATCCCTTAGCACCATCGCAATACCGCCACCCCATTGGGAAGGAGTGAGCCATCCACTAGCCTTGATCCATGTGAGGGGAGGACACCACAAATTTAGTTTGATCACCATAAGGTCGGGTGATGTCCCATTGCTTCGGATAGGATAAGAGGAAGAATGTGTGATAGAGCTTAATCGAGGCAAAGAATAGTCTGGGTACCATGGCTACCGTGAGTCTTGGGCGAATTTATCCACACCGGTACACAATTGCACAATACATTCTAGCCCAACATAAGTTGTCATCACTGCATCTTAGTGAGAGCTTGAGAGTAAATCTTGCAAATTGCTGAAAATTGGGATTGAACGTTCCCCATGTTGCCAAAACTGATAATGTTGTTCGTGATCGAGCATTGGACAGAATGTGTCAGTGTCTCATCTGATTACACCCCAAGGGCAAGGGTGGTGTGAGTTAAACCCTCCGAGCAAGCCGTGTGTTGTTTGGCAAGGAGTTGATGACAATGCCTTTTCCCCTGGTGGGAGTTTCAAATTCGCATGGTGTAAATCTGAAATTTCAGCAAAGCAGATTTTGTATAAAATGGATGTGAGAGTTGTCCCCATAGGTGCCTTGATGAGCCTGGGATGTCATGTTGATGTTCCTCTTCAATAGAAATGTTGAGATGAGTTCAAGAAGCTCCAATCCAAAAAAGGATGTGATTTTCGCTTTCGCCTGTTTTCAAGAATCGCCTCTTCCACCTTCCATTCCTCCATGCACTCCATGTTGAGAAATGTCGGCCATTTGGACAAATGTAGGTCGGATATCCAAATGGAGTTTAGAAAGTCCACCTCTTGCCATTGCAAATTCTCCATTTTAAATTCTCGTTCAAGGTGGAAGCACCATTCTAATAATTTTCCAAAGAATTGAGTCTCCCGCTTGGTTCCCTATGCCATGGGTCCAACCCATACTTCTCGATCAAGCACTTGTGGAGCAGCTTGGTGGGTTTAGAGAGGAATTCCCAAGCCATTCCATTCTAGCCCTTATGGGTCCATTCCGCCTTTCACCATGTGTAGTCCAAGGCCTCCTTTGTTGGTTGGCATGCATTTTGTTCCAAGCAACATATGTATGCAATGATGGTTGTTGTTTCCTTGCCAAAGGAAGTTCCTAGCAAGCTTTTCATCTCTCTAGAATTCCCTTGGGAATTACGGTGGGTTGTTTGGTACATAGAGATGCACAAAGGATGTCCTTATGAGTGTAAGTCGTCACCATTGAAAGGTGTCTAACTCCCCAAGAGCTGATTTTGTCTCTAGCCTTTGGAGGAGTTGATGAAAATCATAGCTTTTAACTTCCTCATGGCAAGCTTGATGCCCAAGTAATCAAGCCTCCACTCTTCCTCGGGGCTGAGCCCGGTGATTCTCGCTCTTCCATCTATGTGTGGTTTGGTCGAAAACTATGACGCTTGGTTGTGATTGATATCAGCCGTCCCAAATGCAAGAATTTTTCTAATATGGAGGACACCTTTATGGAGCCATGGAAGCTTGTATTAATAAAAATGTCATCGCATAGAGAAGGTGTGATATGCGTTCCCAGTTGGCAATAGCACACCAAATTCAGACCATGTTGCTTGATGGCTAAAGAGAGTAGTTGAGCAAAGGATAAAAGATAGGGAGATAACGGGCACCCTTGTCTAAGTCGCCACCGCTTGTATCCACCGGTTCTGCCCATTTAACAAGAGGGAGAAGGAAGGAGGAAATGCACTGGAGGAGCCAATTCAAACTTCATAGTAATCCAAATCTCAGAGATGATGGCTAAGGTTTCCCAACTCATTTTGTCGATGCTTGTTCCATGTCAATTTTAATTGCCATAAAACCTTCCTTTGAGGTGGAGTGTTGGAATTTATTCATGATTTCTTGCCAAGCGGGTGGGAGATAGATCTAGAAGGCACAAATGCACCGCTCTTGAGATGAGATTTGGTAGAATGTTTTTCAGGGTGTACAAGGATCTTTGCTATGACTTTGAGCGCTCTACAAAGGCTTATGGGTCTATATTTTGCAGACAATGCATTGGAGGACTTAGGTATAAGAACAACCAAGGTTTCCTTCCATTGAGGAATCATAGTGCCACTACAAAAAAAACTCCTTGATAGCCGCCACAACATCTTGGCCAATAATCCTCCAAAAGTGTTTGTAAAAGGATGTTGTGATGCCATCAATACCAGGTGCACGATTAGCTCCCATCGATTTGACCGCCTCCCATATTTCAATCCTCATTAGTATCCTCATCCACAGATCACATACGAGGTGAGATGGTGCGAAAAGGAAGGCCAATTGTTGGTGGTAATAGGATGTGCCCTCCACTGCTGAAAGAAGTTCATAAAAGCTTGGTTGATTAAAACGGGTCCTCAGTAACTGCCATCATCAAGTTTGAGGGTGTTAATTCTATTGGACCTCTTTCTAGCCACGATGAAAGTAATGTGTGTGGCATCCCCTCTCACCCACCTAGCTTTAGCTCTTTGCCGCCACCAACAAGATAAACGGGCAAGGGTAGAGTTCACTCATTTGCTTTGAGGGAGGTCTCTTTCTTGCTCGGTCATCCCTTGAGGAGAGCAATCACCTGTGCTGAGAATTTCTTCTTGGAGGGTGTCCCTTTGCTTACTCAAATCTTTGAGCTTGTTTTACCCGAGAATAAGTTCCTTAGGCTGCATTTTCTTCCAAGTTTTCAGCCTGGACCCTTCATAGTTGCTTTGCCAACTTTTCCACACTAATTTCCAAGCCATAGGATAAGAAAGCCGTGTGTCTTCAAATTTCAGCCAATTGTGATTTCCACTCTCCTTAAACCGATTTGGAGAAGAATGGGGCAATGATCCGATGCAATCCTTGGAAGGTGTTTAGTTTGTGCAAGGGGGAGGAGGTTGGAAGCAATGGAGTTGATAAGGAAGCGATCAAGGCGCACCATATACTGTTTTATCTTTGTTGTTGGTCCATGTGAATCTAGGGGTAAAGTCGCTCATGTAAGTCCCCATTGGTGAGGAACTCCATCATCTCACACGGCATGAAGCTTTTAAACGGCTTTCCCCCTTTTTTGTCTTTCGCCTCATAGATGCAGTTAAAATCTCCTCCGACAATGGCAGGCAAGTTGGTATTCAGCAAAGGAGTTAAGGTGTCCCAAAGTCTCCGAGTGTGATAGTCTTTGTTAGCATAACAAATGGTCACCCTCCATATAGCTATATCCCAAGCAGATGTCGCCAACAATGCATTGTTCATTTTGCACAGGAGAGAAAGTGATTAAGTCACTTCTCCAAAGAGCAAGGATACCTGATATTCCTACCGGCTGGTTGTAGAAAATCCCAGCCCTGCAATATTATCAATTTCCTTCCTTGTGACATCCTCCACTTTGGTTTCTATAAGGCTATGAAGAGAGCATGGTGCTCTCAAGAATTTGTGGAGATAGTGGCGGCCTTTTCTGGACCTCCGCAATTCCACATAATGATGGAGGTCATGGGTGGACGTTGGGAGGGAACCTCCCCTCGTCGATGTGGAATTCACTCTTTTTCGTTTCCTTGGGATGACTTTGATTGGTCCAAGTGACCCAGTTCGTTGAAAGTGTGCTTTAGACACGGCTTTGCCCACTTAGGTTTGCTATGTTTGAATAGAGTAGTGGCATCTTCCCTCCTCTAGTTGAAAAGCGGTTGCATTTGCATTTGGGATGTGGATGCATCCTCTTTTCTGGACATGGTGAGTTTGTTTAGCATTGCATTCTCTGTGGAGTCATGGAGACAGATTATCTCTTCCTCCCTTGTGCAGATTGCTTTGATCTGCAGCAGTTTTTGCTTTGGGAGTGCCTCCTTTGGACTGAGTTTCAGCTTTAGGAGGCCTATTTTTCTTCCTTGTGACTAGTGACCATGGCCCGTAAGACTTATCCAAGTCATTCTCCTGTATAGTGTCCATAACAGGTTCCTTTCCTTTGACTAGTGGTGCTGAAAAGTTGCAGAAATCTGCGCAGTGGGTTGGACTGCCGTTTTCGATGGTCCCGCCGCTTGGAGGGAGGGGTGCTGGTTCAGAAGGGTATGTTGTGTGGCTTTGTAAGGTTGCTGAACTTGTTCTAGAAAAGGAGGATCAACTTGCGCACTTGATCCAATGAGGGAAAGACATGTTGAGTTCAATTATTTTCTGCATAGTGCTTTTCTGCTCTATGTTGGAATTGGTCCGGTTTTGCAATGGGTTTGTGGAACAAGAGGGAGAGCTGAAGGATTGATAGGAGCATGCATTTTAGCCTTTTCTAGGCAAGCTTCAGCCTTATGGCCAACTATTCCACATTTAAAGCATAATTGTGAAATTCCTTCATACTCCACCTTTTGGAAGAAGCGGCCGTAGCCATGGATCCATATTCCAGGAGGGAGTCGTTTTGATAGATCGATCTTGACACAAATCTAGCATATGTGCTTTGCCCCATTTGCTAGTTTGGTTATCCATCCATAATGGTTCACCGACGAATGAAGCTATTCGAGCGAGGTTGTTGTCATCCCAATAAAGGAGTCGAACCCACAGAGGTGTGGTCAAGCCTGTTAGTGAATCGGGAGAGAAAGTGGGGGTCCATTTATCCATAGCGATGACGTTGCCGGCGATAAACCACGGTCCATTGCTAAGAAGCGTCACGGGCTTCAATAGATTGGAAAATACATAAAAAGCAATCCGGGCCAACAAGGACCAACTCAAAATTCCCCATTGACTCCATTTATGCCTCGGATCAATGTTGAGGTAGTAGGGGAGCTTCTTGCCTAGCAGCTTGCCAACAAGCCGCTCAAGCCTTTTGATATTGTTTTGCATAGAGTGGTTATCGGGTGACACCCACTCCATCTTTGTCTTGCACTTCTTCAAATTTGTATTTCGCAAGTGGGACAACGTCTTCAAAGCATTGTTTGTATTCCGACCCCTTTTGTCTTGTGGTAGAGGCGCCTTGTTTTGGTAAGCTATGAACTTGCTATTGTCCTTGAACTGAAAATCTTGGTGGGTGGCTTTGAGAAAACCGATCCTTTGAACCGAAATTAGATGGTCGTGGCCGACTTCACTGAGGGAGGGCGGATGGAGAAACCCCTCATGCATAGGGACATCGAGTTGCTATTTGGCCAAATTCCCTTGGAACTTTCTCTGGCATTTCGACAAATAGTTGTGCGTGTTCTGGATTGAAGAAATCGAGGTATGGTTTGCCCCCTCAATTCGGCGGCGGCATGGAGTACCGAGAATTGACATCCACGCAGCTTTGTATCTACCGGTGTGTCGGTCATCTCAAAGCCGCAAAGAGATGCCTTGCCTCTAAAGCCGTCGACTCACCGGACTCTTAGGGAGATCACATTGTGCATACCGCAATTGCGCTATCCGTCGATTGAACCTGGGTTGGCGGAATTCTATCGCAATTGTAATCGATCCAATGTGCACTAATTCGCCTCCCCTCGTATTCACGTGTCCGTAATCCGCTATCGCATTTCCAGCCGCGGCCCGCGCAAGAAGAATTGGGTGTGAATTAAGGTGCTCCAATTGGGAGGTCAAGGTCGCCGATGTCGCAAGTCCCTCTAGTCGCACTTCCATCATCACCGCAAAAGCAACCAGCGCCATGGAGAATGCCGCATTGCGCATGATTATCCGTGATTGCCACTATTCTGTTGGCTATGAATCCATATCCATAACAATATTTAGAGTGCACGATTTGGAACCACCGAGCAACCGCATTCTTGTTTCATTGGAAATTGCTCGTGCCATAGTCATCGCTCCATTGCTTCCGATCTCCTGCTTTGCTCTCCACATGGAGCTTATTCCATTGGAACCGAGGCATTCCACCTCGATCTTGGCCTTGAATCGATCTCGACTTCTCCCTCTAGCTGCCGCCTCTGTGTCAAGCCCATCCACCCTCTCTTCCTGCCAGGAAATCGAGCCTAGGTCTTCCTGTCATGAGGTGACAGCCCTTCACCTCCTTGTCGTCCATTGCTTCCATCCTCTACCAAGGAGCCAAGGTGTGCAAACCTCCCCTTGAGCTTCCTCCTGGCCGCCTCACTCCACCTCCACCTCCCTTCATGGTGGCGGCCTCACCTCCAAGCCACCACCACCACCACCATGCGGCCGCCTCTCTTTGCTACCACCACCCCACTCCTCTTGAGTGAGGCTGGTCACCCCCAAGATACTGAGCTTCTCTCACTAGAAATCAAGAGAGAGAAGAAAAGAAGAGAAATGAAGCTTCTATTAGCTTGTACTATTGATGATGATGATATTTGCAGTACTGTATTGGACGAAGCTTCCCGTAAAAAATTGATTCTTTACGTGGAAATGAAGCCACAATGTACTGCTAAAACTAACACTAATATCATGCCGCAGAATGCACACTTCGATTATGCTCACGAGTTCAGTTGGCCAACAGCTGTTGAATTGCAACAGTATTATCATGAACAAGAGATAATGTAAGCATTTACCTCGACATCACTGTTGGTGTTTTTTATTTTCTTGGTTTAGGGTATCTTCTATTTTTCAAAAAGATTATATCATTTTAAATGCAGAACCGAGCTGCCTATTTAAGAACTGCATGAGCAACCTAGCTCATATAGACTAGTACCCGATGATGAGTACGAAACGATGAATAATGAATCAGGAACTGCATCTAATGATAGCGATACTGACGATGATTCTTTGCTAGGTAATGCCAATTTATGCGACAGCAGTGTTGGTCATGATCTTCTTCGGAGTCATTCTATCTGTAATTCATCAGATCGTGATGTTATGATTTCTAATAATGACTATGTTTGAATATGTCAAACCACGAAAGATTGGAATGCGGATATTATGTTTGATGGTCCATCTGATAGTTCAGGTTTTTCAGATGATGTCGAAGTTTCGGTAGAGTTATATGAAGGTATGTGTTTCTCAAATAAGAAGGAGCTTCAGTTCGCAGCAACTGGCTAGTCAACTCTTAATAATGTTCAATTCGTTACCTTCACATCGAATTAGAAGAATTTTACTATTATATGTGTACAGCATCGTAACCCCAGCAGAATTTGCCACTGGCGCATGCACTGTAGCAGAAGCAAGAGGTTGGGAGGTGCCTGGAGGATATCAACTTTAGGTTCGCTGGACACATGCGTTGCCACCATCAATGGTTCAGGACATCGACAGTGCACTTCTAAGTTTATTAGTTACTTCAAAATGCCAGTTATGCGATTTCAAATTGACTTGAAACCCAGAGAGATCATAGGAAGGATGGAATCAAAATTTAACATCAAGGTCTCTTACATGAAGGCCTGGGATGCGAGTCTTAAGAGTATTAGAGCAATATTTGGCAGTTGGGAGGAGTCATACCGCTCTCTAGCCTTGTTTATGGATTCATTATGCTCTACGCTACACGACACTGTTTACAGAATCTTATCATCAGATACATACAGGTTTCAGAGATTGTTCTAAGCTTTTGGACCATCTATTAATGGCGGAGGATCTTTTACGACCTTTCTTTGGACGTCTAGGTGACGTGGACTATCAGTTGGCCATAAATAAGTATGAGCATATGATGCAGAATCTGAGCTTAACGACGCATATCAGAGACTATAGGGTCTAACACATCCCAGCAGAGCAGATGTCACAAGATATGACACATGTCTACGATTCTACTCGACCGCATGACGCAGCATATGAGCGGGGCCATCCACCTATGCTGATCCAGGACCATCTTCTTTTCCAGAGAGCACCCAGTCTCCATACCATATGGACAGTGCGCCATCACAGGATTAGGTATCTCTACGAGACTCGCAGCCGGACATTGGGTCAGATGATGCGAGCCAGACTCAGGGGACATATGATGTCTCCCATCAGTTGCGCGATCGTCCGTTGCAGTCACCTAAGCACTATACTCCAGGTAGTGCTGCGATAATATATAAACACCGTCGTTGACGATAGCCTATTGACAAATTTATGTTCATACATCTTTACATTTTTGACGAGTGGAAATTGTATGGGAGGAACAATTGTTCATACACCTGCTGAAACAGATTTCTTTGCCACGCCAAGAAAGGTGTATACAAGTGCTTATACACATGCAAGCAAGTACAGATTTTTTCGCCACGTTAAGAAAGACGTGTACGGGTATGCGTGTCAGCGCATGGCGGCTCTCCTTGATCGATCGACTGTTGAATTATGCAAGATGCATATTCTGATCAATTTCGATGTTCTGAACGTGATGGTGGAGTTTTTTCGTCGATCGGAAGTCGTTTCGACTGATTTTTGGTGCCGTCAAGTGTATTTTAGCTTCGATTTGCGTGTTGTTGTATCCGATTGCTCGATACTCACGCATACTCATCCGAATTGAGCGGGAATAGTTTCATTTGATAAGTTTTGACATTTTGACGCTATTAATTTTGCGAACAGCGCTTTGGGCATTGTCGCGCTTCGACTCGATGCATGTCGGCATCGGCTGACTCCTTAATCATTTCGATCATCGAACTATGCAAGATGCATATTCTAATCAATTTTGATATTTTGAATGCGATGATGGAGTCCGTTGGTCGATCGAAGCATTTTGATTGATTTTCGATGTCGCCGAAAGTGCATTTCGCCTGATTGACGCCGAAGCTCATCAAATTCCATCTGTGAGTTCGACTTGACTTATGACGCATGCATGTCACCCCAAGATGAGAAGAGATTGAATATAGAAATACACTTGATTTGACTTTGATTTACTTGTGAGCTAGAGTTTTTTTTAATTTATCACCTTCAGCAAATAATTATGGAATGTGAATTGAGTTTTAGCTTTAAGTTATTTAAAAGTTGAATTTCATTTAAGTATTTAACACTTAATGATATATTAGATTTTCCATTTGGATTGATATTTAATTTACATTAATTTGATTTAAAATTGCAACCACATTTTAATAAAAGTATCCCCTCCGGTTGAATAAACACAGCCATCATCGGAGTGGATGTATTATTTGATCATTTAATTTATTATTTCAGATTCTATCGACTCTATTAGTTTAATAATAGAGGATCAGATATACTGTCATATGATAGAATTAGCTTATCAGATATTTGAATAAGTTGAAATTCTTATAATAATTGGATTTTTAGGTTTTGTTAATCCGGACCCGACCCTAAGACTAAATCGGGAAGCAACCCGCGCAGCATCTTTAGACACTATGTTTAAGCATTCAACATAGTGTCAGGGACCATGTGAGTGTTTAGCAATCTAGGTAATTTTATTTCTGAATTATGAGATTGATTTCATATTTTTATTTAATTCCAACTTAGCCTGTGCAGTCTTTTCAAACATTAAAATTTGCACTTTAAATCTCTATGTCCGAGCACATGAATTTATAGCTTAGATAATTTCATCTAATTAATGTTATTGACTTTGAAAATCATAATTAGAATGAAATTCTGTAATTTTTTGGATTGAAAGATGCTCCATAATTCATGGAGAATTTAACTTAGCATCGTTTCACGCTTGTATGAAGGATGCAGATCCAAGGACGAACTTTCTAATAGTTTGTTAGATCCCATAGAAATAGTATTTAATTGCTTTATTTTGTTTAGAGTTGTCTAATTTTTGGATCTTCAATAGACCCTCATTTATATCTATTGACGATCTTCAAACTCGTTATTATCTCTGTTCAATTTCTCTATGATCTAATTTGAGCATTTAATAAGATGAATAATATGTTTCAAATATTTTCCAAGAATTCCTTGATTATGCTTATTAGCAATCCTTCAATTTCATTACGAATCAGATCGAATGAGCGTTCGATTTGAAGGAAAATTGAGGTAACAGGACGGAAATTAAGAGATGAAGTTTTCGGATAGGGGAGAGACGAAGAATGTTCGCTTACATTCGCATATCTGATCATTGAGAGAAAATGAGATTCAATTTGCTGCTCAAAGGAATACGAGTGAACGGGAGGAGAATAAAGCAGAGAAGATTGTGTGAGGGAATGTTTGAGCGAACAAGAGGGTCAATCACTGCGCTTACTTAAGGGAAATTAAGCAGATCTTCGATCGAGTGAGGGAAAGGAGCATGTGGTTGAGAAGAATCGAAGGAAAGGAGCTTGCGGCGGGTTGAGCGAACGAATGAAAAAGGGAGCCTGCGGCTTTGAAGGGATCGGGATCTAGAACCGAGCAAGGACTTGCGACTTTAAGGAATCAAGGAGAACCACTCAAGGAAACCGAAGAGAGGAATGGGCGATTGGGGGAAAACGGGAATCGGGATTGCCTTCGGTATTTTGGAGAGAGAACGAGAGAGGGGTTTTGTTCGGTTTTGAGGGAGGATCTAGCGTGAGTGGTTTCTTTTGTGTGCGGTTGAGAGAAATAGGAGGGAATAGTTGAGGGAGATCAAACGAGAGAGGGGGAGAGCTTTCGAAAGCCTTGCGATTTCTTCTGTCGGGTTTGCGTGTGAGGAGCCAAGAGAGAGAGTCAGATGAAGAGGAGAAGAGGGGGATCATGTGAGCCTTTGCCTGTTTCAAAGGAGTGGAGATCGAGGGTCAACAAATGCCCCCCAACAAATGTGATTCGCGCATGAAGCGAGTCATATTTGTTGAAAACTAGTTGATCTTTGGTGTCGATCATGAATTTCAAATTACTTCAGTTTCAACAGGTTCCCTAAAGAGCTCTTTTTTGTATCTTTATGAATTTTGATTTTCTCCGACCCTAGCTTCATGTTTGATCGGGTTGGATGGAGAAGTTGGTTTATTTACTTTGAAATTTGAAATTCTTCTCTTAGCTGTAAGCTTGATGAACTTGATGAATGATTGATCTGATTTGTCTATATTGATTTGTCAGGAAATATATGTATGTCTTCAGTCCTGTGCTTGTTGCCTTGATGGACTTCTCGAAGGGTGCATACAGATGACCCATCCTTCCGGCTTATATTAGGTCTATAATGTTAAGTTATCAGCCTAGCAATATGTGCTTTAACAGACTAAATAATTACAAAATTTCTTTAATTCGACTATCGGCTTTGTATGAACTATGGAATTGCTTCTTCGGTTCTGTGCTTCCTGCTTTGACGGACTTGATGAGGAGATTGACTTTGATCTGTGCTTTGTGCTTGATCAGATCATTTAAGAATATATTGAAATATCACCTTGTATACAATATAAAGATTGATTTGAGACAGCTCTGAATTGAGAGTTTCTTTAGATTGTCTTGGTCTATCGATCAGGTAGAAAAATCTCTTGGATTTTAGTTTGCTTGTACTAAGTCGTCCGGGTTTGAGATTGAACATCTATCATCATTGGACTGACGAGCAGAAGCTCTTTCACTATGACTTTTTCTTATGGCTTGTTGAGTGAAGAGAGCGTCAGCAACTCGATTATTTATAGGTTTGTTGAGACCTTCAGAACCTCCTGAGTCTTCGACTTAAGCTGTGATGTGTTGGTGATTTAGTCATTGGACTAATGAACGGGGGCTCTTTCACTGTGGCCTTTTCTTACGGCTTATTGAGTGAGGAGAGCGTCAGCAACTCGGTCATTTGTGGGCTTGTTGAGTTTGACCTTTAGAACCATTTGTCTCATAGACTTGAAGATGCAGAGGTTGATGTTTTTCTAACTCAGTTGATTGAAGCTTCTGAAATTGGAAGTTCTTTTGACTTGATATCCGACATTTGACGAATCTTGGAGAGAAATTTTTGACATTTAGGGCTGTCTTTTTATGTGCAGAAATAATTTTTTTTGTTCTTGCAAGAACCTACAATTTTAATAATAATAATTATAAATAAATTCAGAGATTTCACGTAAAAGCTCGATGTCAACCTAAAGCAGAATATATTCGATGATCTCGTCTTATAACATTATGTCAACTCAAATAAAATTAACATAAAATAAAAATGCCTCCTGTTTTACAGGAGAAATTCTTAAGCACTTTGAAAGAGCTCTATAATAATTTAAGAAAAGATATCAATATTTGTGTTGATATATTTGATCTTAAAAAGGTTTTAACATGTAACATTGATTTTATCTATGTATAGAAATCTAAAAATGCCCTTGTGTAATAGGAAAATTTTTATGAAATTTATTTTTCATCTTAAGTAAGTATATTTATTTAGGGATCTCAGTATAAAGTATGATGTCAACTCAAATAAATATACTAAAAAAATGCTTCTTATCTTACCGGGGGATTTCTGTTGTACTTGAGAATGTATTTATCATGTATAATACTTTTTCAGGTATCAACAATTAATTGACTACATTGGTCTTTCGCCATTTAGGTCAATGAGTTGGTATGCTCTTCCCTAATACACTTTTTTGATGATAAAAGGGTCCTCCTAATTAAAGTTTCCACCAATTCTTCGATTAGGAATAATTGGTCTTCTCAGCACCAAGACCAATTCCCTTTTTTGGAATGTTCGATGTCGCATTGTATGATCAAAAGCCTTGGACATCTTTGCTTGATAAACTTCTAGATTTTGATGAGCTTGCAATCTAACTTCATCAAGCGCGTCGAGTTCCTCCATTCTTAAATGAGTATTTTGATCTTCAGTTAGAATGTATTGAATGATTACTCGAAGTGAAGGCAACTCAACTTCAAACGGAAGAATCACTTCAGTTCCAAATATTAATAAATGGGAGTGGCTTTAATCGGCGTCTTGTAGGTAGTTCGATACGCCCATAATGCCTCTATTAATTTGGCATGCCATTCTCTTTTATTTTTAGTGAGGATCTTCTTGAGCAGTTTGACCAAGGTCTTGTTGAAATCTTCTGCCAAATCATTTACCCTTGAAATATATATTAAAGAATATCACCAATCAATTTTGTGTCGATCGATGAATCTATAAATCTTTGTACTTTTGAAAGCTGTGCCATTATAAAAAATTATTCGGTGCGTCACTCCAAATTTATAGATCACATTATGCATGTAGAAGTTGATCATTTGATCAGTAGTAACTTCTTTAAATGTGATAACATCAACCCACTTAGAGGAATAATCAATCGCTGCTAGGATGAAGCGGTGTCCAGTTGATGATGGTGGATCAATCGATCCAATTACATCTATACCCCAACATTCAAAAGGCTATGATGTTATTGTTGGGTGTAGTGGATTATATTCCCATGTACTTGACATTTATGACACCTCTTGGCATGATTGATACAGTCTCTCACCATAGATGACTAATAATAATTCATCTTTTTGATCTTTACTACCATCTTGGGACTTGATTGATGTACACCACAAAGTCCTTCATAAACTTTGTGGAGAAAAATTTCTGTAGGGAGGAGTCGCCATCAAATTTATTGGTGAGAAATGAAAGAGGCAACACCTATTTAGAAATTCATCTTAGTAAGATGCCACGCAGATCTGCAGATGTACTTATTAAGGTGATCAGATATGTCATCAAGGAAATATTGTACTATCTCAAGAGATAGAAAGCATTAATCTTTAATGGAACTAATCACCTCAATAAGGACTCCTAAGGATGATGAGTTTGCATATGTATCAGAGATTCTTCCCCTACTTTACATAAAAAAGTAAAACATGATTTATTTTAAACCGGGTTCATTAAGTTCCCTACAGGGGCAAACTCCCATAGTCAATTACATCCTAAGGGATGAGATCCCTTAGAAAAAACTCTCGATTAAGGTAAATGATCGTTGTCTTTGAAGATTTCAATAGGAAGGACTATCAATAGATTGGTTTATGTTTGAAGATCAAATGGGATTGATCAAAAGATCGAAGCCAAAATGGAAGATAAGTAGGAGATGCCCTCGATGCTAGGAAACCTAGCGAGCATCTCAAACTATCTTATAGTTGGGCTTTACATTTTAAAAATTGATTTAGTTTGTTTAAGTTGAATTTTTTATTAGAATTTTAGGGCTTAAGATTTCTTAACACAAGATTAAGAAAATGTTTAAGAGGTGAAGAATTATGCTTATGGTCCACAAAGGGGAGAAGCAACCTTAGAATTTAAATCTAGAGAGCTTCGGCGAGGGCCGGAAGCACAACCTAAATCTAAGGTGAAAATGGATAATTAGTTTGCCTCCACAAGAGAAGACAAATCACCCGACAGCTTGGACTTACAATCACCTCGATGTGGCAGCCAACTAACTCCTCTTATGATTTGAAATACATGTATGCAAGTCTTTATGTTTATGCAAGATAGCTATGCTGTTATTATTTAGAAAGAGACTAAGTCATTAAACACACTCTTTAAAGAGACTAGATCATGTAGAGGGAAATGCTTCAAATGACCTAAATCTAATGCAATTCAAATTTTATTTTATTTTTATTTTGGACAATCATTTTGACTCAGGCTAATAGGATTTTTATGACTAATACATGAGAAATCAGATTATCGGCCAAAATCAGCGAGAAGGGAGGATGTGAGTTTCCACCACGGCTCTCAAAGGTCAAGCCGAGTTCTCTGGCAAGGGTGGAAGCTCTCCAATTAAGAGTGAAATAAGATGCATTTGTGCATGATATTATAAAGAAATGTTCATCTAGTTAAAGGGTTGTTAATTCTTTTATCTTGATTTTAATCCTAAGCTTTAGGTGAGGTTATGAGTTGTTTAAATTTTTTTTTATTTGAGTTGTTAGGTTGGGTAAAAGATTTATTTTTTTTAAAGAGCCCAATCCACATCCAGGCCATTTATAAAGCAAAGAAGAAATTAAGAAAATCATGCTACTTAATGCAAAAGCTAAACAAATCATCAATCAATTTATAAAACTAATCACAAAAAGAATAAGTGGCCATTGTGGTAGGGTACCACCGCACAAACCCGAAAATATCAAATGTGGGTAGCCGAGCTCTACCCTTATACAATCCGGATTACAAATGAATATTACAATTAAGCAAATGAATTCATTGTTATGAGGATCTTTAAGCTTTATTTTTCTTTCTTCTTTCTTCTTATTTTGGTTCTTTCTTTGGATGGTTGGATGGTAGATGCTCCAAGGCTTCACATGGTGCATAAGATATGATCTTATGACCAATGTTCATCTTAATCCCCATAATAATCATTTTAAAAATCCTAATTATACAAATTTTTACATGAAAAGGAAAAGTAAAAATTTAACTAACATCTGCAAAACAAAGGTTAGCTAAATCACACCACATAAATCCCAAGCATGTATATTGGACTTATCACCCCACACATGGTTAACTAAGTCCACCTGGCTTATGGATTATGCTTAGGGATGTAAAGCACCTAAATAAAAGCATTTATATTTTTATTTATGATAGCATCACTTAAGCACAATCCCCTATCCCCTGCAGAAAAGAATAGTTAGACTAAGCACATCCAACCATTCATTCTATGAGCATACACCTTAACGTCAGTATAAAACATATTTCACAAAATAAAAGAAACATCAAACCATGCACCGACTTAACCTAAGGCTAGAAGTGATGACTTAGGCTAATGTGTGTGCTTTGAAGGTTTGTGTGATATGCTTAGCTATGATTTTAGGTTCAAATTTTCTAAGTGTGAAGAACATGTTCAACTTAGAGGAGGGTTTTATTTAAGTTATTTAAGTGTTTTGGGTTAGTTTTATTTCATGTTTTGATTTGGTTTAAGTGAAACTTATAATTAATTACTAAGTTATGAATAGAGAGAAAGAGAAGAGAACTTCTTTTTCTTTCTCTAACCTTAAGTAATTTTCTAAAGTAGGTTCATATTTTAATTTCATTTAGGTGAATGTTTTGATTACATCTTTTAATCAATCCCAAGTTTAGATAAACTCTAAACAAACCTATTCAAAAAGAAAGACATTTTAACATTAAATAAAATGAATCAAAATTCACATAACACACATTACTTCATTTCTTTCTCAACATATATAACATGCATATGGATGGATGCTAAGCATATCTATACATGAAAATGAGAGTAATTAACACACTTTATGATGTATGCTAAGTAATCCATTTTAAGAAAATTTAGAGATTGAATGTGCATGATTTATCGTAAGTAGAAAAAGTTTTCCTTATCCAAAATTTCACATATATACATGAAAGTAAGAAAGGCATAAGTGAGTACAGCGCCATTGTTGACCAGAGGTGTAAGGTACAAGACCTACTTAGGGCTACTTAAAGCCTCACAATTTTGGGGTTATCCAGACTAATATATCACTTTCCTTAAATACAAATATGTATATAAAATAAATGAAATAGAAAAGGAAGATGCAAAAGTTGTTTAATAGATTTGTTTTTTTTCTTCAATTTATGCATGTAGGTGTAGGTAAACTTTCTTAGATGGTAGCATAGGGATGAATAAGATATGAAATTAGGTAAGCATTAGGTCATTTTCAAATGAACCTTATATCTCACCAAAATTCCTATTCAAAACTATATCAACATAGGAAAGAGAGGAAACCTTTACTAAGCATACCTTTATAATTCATCACATACAAGCTTATAATTAAGATATGAATAACACATTTTCAGATTTGATATTTGATTTATGTAGTTCAAAAATAATTTAGATTTAGTAGTGATAATAGCCACTCATATTTTATTTTAGTCAACACATGCACATTTGATATAAAGTAAATAATTTTATTTTAAAATTTGAAACATGAAATTATGAATGCATGAAATCACATAACATACAACTTAACATGTTGGGAAAGTTCCAAAGCAATAAAAGCATGTAAACAAACTCACTTCACCCAATCCTAAAGACATTCTTATAGAATAAGAAAATTTAGATTAAATCAAAGTGAAATTTAAAATGATTTTTGTTTAATTTGAGGTTTGATTTTATTTTGAAAAGGTGAGATGAGTTTGCTGTTCCTAACTCATTCTCACATGTGTTTTGCATTTTTGTTTAATTTTTAGATAATTAGATCCATTTTTAAGCATTGATTAGGATAAGGTATGAATTAAGTAATTTAATTAACCCTTACCTACACCATCTTAGAAAAATCAACTAAATAATTATGAGCTAATGAGATGATATAAAACCCACAAGGAATTTGAATTTGTAATGCACCTAATAATGAAAAGGCCTAATACAATTTGGCTCACAATTAAAAGTTAATTAAGCTAAGAGATTTAGCTTAAGTAATTTCAAAATATCCTTTCACACATGTGAATTGAATTTTGATTTCCTTAATTTAAACTTAGGTTATTAAACACCTAAGCATCTACCCAAGATAGATTAATTAAGTTCTAGAATTTTTTAGAATTTTTTGAAAATTGATTAAGGGGATAATTAATGAATTGACCCTTCATTTAGAGGAGATTAAGGAGAGAAGAGGGGGGTTTAGGGAATAGTTTGGGGGAAATGCCCCAAAAATTATTCCATAAATCTCCTTTCTGACCTTAATCAACCCTAATCATAGGGTAAAACAACTAATCACACCTTAGTTATGCTTAATTACATGAAAGAGGTAATTAGGGAATGAAATAGTAATTTCTCCAATTGAGCTCTCAATAAATCTCAAGAAAATTAGGGGAGGTAGAGGTCATACCCTAAAATAAATCCCAAATTTGAGATTAATTGATGACCTAATTAAAGGATAATTAGCTAATTAAGATTCTCAAAAAACCCAAATTCAGAGAAATGAGTAATTCAAAATCCATTGAAATCATTTTTAAAATATTCTAGATGAAATTATCTTTTTATAGTATTTTTTTAATTTTCTCATTTTTCTAGAGGGAATTATGAATTTTAGAAGTTCTCTGAATTAATTAGGAATTAATTAATGCATTTAACTAATCCTTGATTAATTCATTACATGGCGATGCATGGCGTCGCTTACATGATCGCGCGGAGGGGACAACTTGTTGTCACCTCACAAAGAAAATGCGCGCTTATTTTCTCGTTCAATCAAAGATTGAACGATTAAGTATTCCCCTACGCGATTTATAAAGGATAAAATGAGATTTAAACATGCTGAATAATCTCAACCGTCCATTTAAAATGTGCGGATGGACGACTAAGATGAGCCAAGTTTTTTCCCTTGATCAACAGAGACCGTCCATGATCAAGGGGAAGATCCAAGCTCAATCTAGCATGGAATCACACAAAATTTAGCCCACACTAGAGAAATGAGAAAAGGCCAAAATTTGATGAGGTTAAATTTTTTTTTTTTACAAAGCTCCATGCCACATTGAGTTTAGTGATTAGAAAATTCCATACCTCACCAGAGGTGATCACCGGTGCTCGAGATCGATGAGGTAGCTTCGTCTGGTGGAAACGAAACCCTGTTGAAATTCCTAGGCCTTGGGATTGAGTGGATCAATGGGTAGACCAACTCCTCCTTGCTTGGGCTTCGTCTTTGATCCAATTGAGCTCTTCTTTATCTCTAGAACTTCAGAGAGAGCTTAGGAAAATTCAACTTGACCCTCTGATGGAGTGTGCAAGAGTAATTAGATTCAAATGGAGTGTAGAAGAAATTAGCTATTCACTTTACCTCTCCTATTTTTTGCACAGTGCAAAATCAAGAAAGAAGAATTCTAATCCTCTCTAACAAAGCTTGGGAGTGTTCTCTGATGATTGCTCTAAGTTCCTAGGCTTCAATCTACAGAAGGTGAATGAAAATTTCATTGAATTAGGGGGAGTATATCTCCCCCTATGATAATTGGATGGCCGACACCTCTTTTGCCATTTTGATCCAATTGATCAAATTGGAGAGGTTGTTTAGGCTGTTTTGAGTGTGCACATGGTTAGTTTGATCCAAGGAATAGATTGCCAACTTCCATGTGCTTGAATTGACCTTAAGAGGGAATTTGAAATTTCAATTTTAGGCTAAGTGGTCGGGTTTGGTCTAGGGGCCAAATGGGCTGACCTAAATCCATTGGATTGGGTGCACCACTCATCACTAAGTCCCCTTCAGTTTTTAGGAAAGCCTCAAGTGATTGTAAAGTGGGCAAAATGGTTTGGTTAAAGTTTGATTTCAAAGTTGATTGATCTTGTATATGGACTTATGATTAAAATATAAATCCATTTACAAGTGGTTTGAAGTCAAATGGATTTTGATCTATTTGAAAATTTCATATTCAAAGGAAGAGTATGAAGGGGTCTTGTGTTTGATTTTTAGGTTTTGATTGATTGATTGAAGTTTGGACTTATATATGAGCTCATGATTGTAGGATTGATTGAATCATGAGAGAAAATCAAGAGTTTGGTTTGATTTGAAAATGATTTGGCTAAGTTCAAGATTTTGACTTGAAAGGCTTATATTTAATTTTGATTTGATTTAAGTTTGATTTTTGAAATTGATTTTGATTGTTTGAATTTATATTTTATTTATATATGTGAATATAAATGAATCATGAAAAAATTTCAAGGATTTGAAGTGGTTTAATCATGATTTAGGTTAAATCCATTAAAGAAAATTTAAAGGATTTAAGGAAAATTTTAATTTAAAATTTAATTTTTGAATTGGATTTGATTGATTTATATTTATACTTCATTTATATATGAGAATATAAATAAGAATAGAAATAAGTTTTGAGAAAATCTCATGAGTTTGAATAAGTTTGATCAAGGTTTAGGGTTGATTTTGGCTAAGTCCTTTAATGGAAAATTAAAGGGACTTAAGAAAAATTTTTATGGATTGATTTGGAATTTTGAATTTGATTTGATGGGTTTGAATTTCTATTTGATTTATATATGAGAATATAAATGAGAATATAAATGGATCATGAGAAAATCTCAAAGATTTGAATATGTTTTGAATCACAATTTTGGCTAAGTTCTTAAGAAAGGGTTAAGGACTTAGGAAATTTGAGCTTAGGAATTTTTGATGGATTTTGATGATGAGTTTCAATCATAGATTTAAATCATGGATTTCAATCATGTTGAGTTAATTTGAGTCATGAGAAAATAAAATAGAATTGATTTGGAGCTTGATTTGAAAGAAGGAAGTGAGGAATGGTTTAAGCTAAGGGTAGGAAAATTTTCCTAATACTCATAAGGTATGACCTATTCCTATGGCTAACTCTTCTAAGTCTTCTAGGGCTAGGTTGGAGTGTCCACTTAATCACTAGATATGTCTTAAGACTAAAGAACTCTTGAAGTCTAAGAGAAGTCCTAAGCCTAAGATGGAGGGGTTGAGAGCTCATTCTAAAAATGAGGTCAACAAAGAGCGCCCAATAGGTGTGGTGTGATTGACAAGGAACACACATTGGGTGTTGACCGAAACAATCAATAATATTGAGAGATCACAAGCATTAACATAAACAATCTATCCTTAACCCAAGGAAAAGAAAGAATCCAGAGCTTAGTGCAATGTGACTCTACTTATGTCCAAGACATAAGAGAGAGGGAGAAATCCACTAAGGGATAGAGTGTGAACTTTCTACTAGGGAAGCAGGTTCAGGTCATCTACAAGGAGATGAAAGGTTTGATTTGAATCTCACTAAGGAGAGATCTCCACTGGGAGAGAGGGTTGAATTTATTTTAATTTTTATTAGGTTTGAATTTTGGAGATGAACCATGTTGGTTTGCAATAGACTGCACTAAGTAGGAGTCATGGAGGCTAAGACATAACTCAAATTTACTAATCCAAAGGGGTAGTCTACTAAACACGTAGTAGGACTAACCAACCAAAGGGATGCTTTTCGGTGTGCAGCAGTTGTACTAGGAAGAAAGTGTAGACTTACATCCTTAAAGTAAGGAGCAGTTGCTGAGGTAATCTATTGGAAAGGCAACAGATTGAGCCCAACTTAGGACTGACTATTGAGTGAATGCCATTGGAGGACTTAGATCATCTCAAAGATAGTCAATATTGATTTCATTTTTAGATTTTTCTTGTTTGATTATGATGGGTTGCATAGGTTTGTGATTAACTGTACTGAGTAGGGGGCATGGAAGCGTAGATCTAACCCAGATTTACCAATTCAAAGGGGCAATCTACCAACCACAAGGTAGGACTATCCAACCAAGGAGAAATGCCTTTTGGTGTACAATGGTTAAGTCTTAAGAAGAAAGCACGAGGACTCACATCTTCTAGAAATAAGGAACCATTGGGGTGATCAGTTACTTTGGGGAACAGATCAACTCGACTTGGGGCTGACTATTGAGTGAATGCCACTGGGGGACTTAGATCAGCTCAAGAATAATCAAGATTGATTTCATTTTTTAGATTTGTTTGTGGATTCTGATGGTTTGTGATGGATCGCACTGAAAAGGAGCTTATAGAAGCCTAGACCTATCTCAGATTTACTGAAATAAAGGGAGTAGCTTCCCGACCAATGGGAGAACTATTCGATCAAAGGAGTGCTTTTCGATTTGCAATGATCAATTGAAGAGAAGAAAGCTCGGGGACTCACATCATCCACTAGAAAAGATCACTGGAGTGATCGGTTGCTTTGGGCAACAAATTGAACCCGACCTAGGGTTGCCCGTTGGTTTACGATAATCATGCTAGAAAGAATGCGTCATAGTCTTATATCCTTCAAAGCGGAATGACTGTTGGGGTAACCTGCTTGTGGCAAAATAGATTGAACCTAACTTAAGGGCTACTGAGTGAGTATCGACCCGGGGATTTATCTTAACTCAGGTAGTTAGACAATTCCTATAGGGAGTTATGCTGACACTGCCTTAAAGATAGGATGCCTGCTTGGGAGAAGGGGCCCTTTGGGGGCTTGAATCCTAATCCACAAGCAAAAATTTTGTTTGTTTGTTTTAGTTTATTTTATCTTGGACCCTGTTAGTTTTGAGGGATCAAACTGAGAAGGAGTTTATATCAGCCTAAGCTTATCTCAGATTTACTAAACCAAGGGAGAATTTGTGCATCCGCTGAACAAATTCTCCAACCACAGGGGTGGCTACCAGGAAAGGGAGACTATCTATTCCAAAAGTAACCCGGTAGTGTTTAAATGGGGTCGCAAAGGATTTGATCCAAATAAAGTGCCCACAGGGGATGTGGCCGCTAAAGGCTTAATCCAACACCCTGCAGAAAATGACATGGCTAATCATAAATTCAATAGGTATTCAATGTCCAACTCAAGGAGAAAGCACGTGGACTTATATCTGCCAAGAGTGGTGTACTCACTGAGTGAGTCGCTATCAGCATAGCGAACATCAACCAACCTAAGGTGATCGATGGTACACCGTCTAGAAGAAAGCTCGGGGACTCACATCCTCCTATAGTAGAACTGACTGTTGGGATAGTCTGTCTTCAGCTCGACAGGTGCTATCCGACCTAGAACGACTACTGAGTGAATGTTACTGGGGGACTTAGATCAACTCAAGAAGTAGTCAAGAGGAAATGAGCCTCTGGGGGACTTATCCTGAACCTCAAAAATACTCAACCTAGTTAGAACATGATTGCTAGTTCAAGAAGAAAGTACAGAGACTCACATCTTCTTAAACAAAGTCAACCATGAGGTAGCTTACTGGCTGGATAGTGAAGTAAACCATACTAACAATGCGCTCTTTGGTTTGTAATGGTCAAATTAGGAAAAAAGCATGGGGAGTCATATTTTCTAACTAATGACCACTGGGGTGACATACTAGCGAGGTAACATGTAGACCCGACCTAGAGCAGCTAAAGTGTGTGCCATAGGGGGCTTGCTCCCACATCAAGTAGCTCGAGACAAAAGATTTATATTTGTTGTTGTGCATGTGCTAAAAGGAATAGGATGCCTCTACTCTTACACCTACCTTAACACGCTGGGGAATTATGAAATGTTGCCACGGATGACAACAAGAATTCCCACTAAGAAAAGATGCCGCTTGGGTTCTCTCACACTTAACTTAGTTATGCTAATCAAAATAGGATGCCTCTCTAGTTCTCTTACACCTATTCTAATAGCGTCGGGAGATTGTGTTTGTGTTGTGAAAGAGGAATAGGATACCATTGGGGGACTCTTATACCCACCCTAAACATGTCACGGCGGATTCGCAAGATAAGCAAACAAAACTTCAAAAGAAGAGAAGATTTGCTGAATGGAATCAGATTTTGTTTTTTTTATTAATGAATTATTTTCAACAAGTTTTATTTCATGGGTAATATTTCTTTAGATAGGGCCCATTAATTGGAAGCATCGGGTGTTCCTCTTTATAATCAATATGCTGATAAGATCCTTCTTGTTAGGCCTTCTCTATGACATAGGGGCCTTTCCAAGTGGGTTCAAACTTACCTCTCATCTTTTGACAAGCAACAATTGGTCTCCTTAGGACTAACACAAGTTCTCCTACTCGAAAAGACCTAGGGCGGACCAGCTTGTTGTGAGCTTGAATCATTTTGGCCTTGTATAACTTGAGGTTCTGGCACGCCCGTAGGCGACTTCCCTCTAAAACTTCAAGCTCTTCTAATCGCAACTTTACATTCTGCTCTGTAGTGATCTTGTTACCTAATGTTATCCTTAGTGATGGGAGTTGAACTTCTAAAGGAAGAATGGCTTCAGACCCATACACTAAGGAAAATGGGGTAGACTGAGTTGAAGTTCGGTATGTGGTGCGGTAGGCCTACAAAGATTCAACCAACTGCTCATTCCACTATCACTTATTGTTATCAAGAGTCTTCTTCAGTATCTAGATGAGAGTTTTGTTGAATGCTTCTGCTAAGCCATTAGCCCTAGGGTAGTAGATGGTGGAGTATTTCTAATCTATACCGTGTTTTCTAGCAAAACTGTTGATCTTCGCTTTGAATGCGATCATTATCGATATAATTCATCGAGGCACCCCAATCTATATACATATATTTTTTTTAAAATGAAGCACATGGTGAGTGACCTCTCGAGTGGGATGGCTTCCACCACTTGGAAAAGTATAGCAGCTAAGATGAATCGATGCCCCTTGGAAGAAGGAGGATCATCAGAGCTTCAATATCGGTACCCTAACACTCAAATGACCATGAAGCCAATGTAGGGTGTAGAATGTTGGGTGGTTGGTGGAGCACACTGCACTAACGATGGCAACTCCTAGTTACATCCATGCAATCTGTGATCATAGAAGGCCAGTAATATCCAAGTCTTTTGATCTTCGTCTTCATCTTTGGACCGGATTGATGAGCTCCATATAGACCTGAATGTACCTATTATAATGCCATGGGCTTCATGTTTATTTGAACAACGTAACCATATTTGGTCAAAGGACCGGCAGTACAGAGTGCCATTAACAAGAGCGTAGGAGAGAGCTCTCATTTAACTTGATGGGCTTGTGATTTCTCTTTAGGTCATTTGCCGGTGTTAAATTAATCTATGAACGGTTGCCTCCAATCCAGCTCCTTGTCCATTTTGGCAATGACAACCTTCCGTTCAAGAGAAAGTTTCTCGATGAGTTTGGAATCAATAAGGGATAAGACTTGTCAATTTTGGACTTTTATTGAAATGGACTCTTATTGAAATGGACACATCTTCCGGACATGCCAACTTTTTGGCAAGTTTTGCCAAGGCATTTGCTACTGCATTCTCTGCTCAGGGAACCTTGTAGATAGTGACTTTGTGAATCTGGGCCAACAGCTTCATGGTATACTCGTAGTAATGACAAAGCTTGGGTTTGAGAACTTGGTAGGACCCAACAATCTGGTTGATGACTAGCTGAGAATCCCCAAAAATGTTAATGCTCTTGACACTGATAGTGATGGCTAACTCCAAACCAATAATCAAAGCCTCATACTCGGCTTCTTTGTTGGTGCAGGGGTTGGAAAGATAGTATGAGTATCGCATCACATCACGGTTTGAAGTTAAAAGAATTATTCCTACCCCTGCCTTTCCTGGGAGAATAGATTGTGGTGCTTCACTTTTAAGAAAAAAGCTGCACCATCAAAATACATCTTCCATCGTCGGTTGCCGGCCTCCCCTAAGTTCATGATTTGTTCATCGGGAGATCACACTGGAGAATCGCCAGGAAGTGGGGTGCTAAGAAATGCTAGAGCCTTTTACCGCACAGAGGGTATAAATGTGATATCAAACTGCGAGAGTATCATGGACCAATGAGCCAAACATCCGGAAAGCATTGGCCATGTCATGAGGTACTGCAGTGGATTTGTTTGTGAGATCAAATTCACCTTATGAGAAAGCATGTAGTGCCGTAATTTCTGAGATACAAAGATCAAAGCTAGACAATGTTTCTCAATAGGTGGATAGTTTGCTTCAGCAAGAATCAGACGACGGTTGAGGTAGTAAAGAGTGCTTTCCTTCCCCAAGTCGTTGGCTTAGGCCAACAGAGCACCAAGAGAGTCATCCAATGCAGCAGTGTAAAGGATCAACGGCCTGCCTAGGATAGGGTTGCTAGAACTGGCGTTTCACCAAGTACTCTTTGATGTCTTTGAGGGCATCTCATCCCACTTGAACATGACATCCTTTTTGATAAGTGCTGAGAATGGTTTGCATCTCCCCGATAGGTTTGAGATAAAGTGTCTTAGATACGCAGTCATCCTTGAAAGGATCTGAGTTATGTTAAACTCTTAGAAGATGACATTTCTAAGATAGCTTTAATCTTTTCAGGATCTATTTCTATTCCCTGGTGTTGAACAACAAACCCAAAGAATTTCCCTGAAGTGACTCCGAATGCACACTTCGGGGGATTCATTTTAAGATTATATTGTCTTAACCGTTCGAAAACTACTCTTAAGTCAAAGAGGTGATCTTCCTTTTCGCTGCTCTTGACTACTAGATCATCATGTAACACCCAACCTGATGATGGATAAGTTCATTGATGATCTGAGTCATGACCCGTTGGTATGTAGCACTAGCATTTTTAAGGCCGAAAGATATGACCCTATAACAGAAGATTTCGATCGGGGTTCAAAAAATAGTGTTTCTTTCATCTTCAGGAGACATCTTGATTTGGTTATAGCTAGATGATCAATCCATGAAAGAGAAGACTATAAGAGATGAGGTGATATCCACCATTAATTCTGGTATAGGAAGAGGAAACTCATTCTTAGGACATACTTTGTTTAAGTCCCTAAAATTGACGCAAATGCAAATTTGACCATTCTTCTTCTTAACTGGGACGACACTAACTAACCAGGTAGGATATTTTTCTTCCCTGATGAAACCAGCATCGGTCAGTTTCTTGACTTTAGAAATGACCTGTTGTTCAATTTCTAATCGCATGTGTCTAGGATCTTGCTTAATAGGGGTAACGTTAGGGTCTATTGCTAGCTTATGGACTACATTAGGAGTAATCCAGACATTTCTTCATAACTCCATGCGAAGCAGTCTTTAAACTCAATCAATAGAGTAACTAAGTTATTTGTTTCTTCATTCAGAACAAGCGTATGTCTGGATTTTCTTCGTCAGGTTGATTTCTTGCGATTGTTGAATGAATTTCCTCTTCAAACTCTGGCAGTGCCTCTTTGACTTGGAGATTGTCTGAATCATCTGAAGTTTCTAAACACACATTCTCACAAGAGTTGGGGATGTGTGAGAAGAACCTGTTAGACTCCAAATGGTTGGTAACAACTAGACAATAATCTTCATCATTGACCAGATCCACTGTATCGAATCCTAGTCCTGCTCTTAATTGTGCTTCCCTGTATGTATTGTTCCACTGCTTTTTGAAGTATTCTGACCTGTGCTTGGACCAAGTGTGAGGAACTAAATTTTTTTGTATAAGATTTTGAACACATGACGAGTAAAAGTCAAAAGGCAATTCCATTAATTCTTTAAAAGTATCTTTCTCAAGTCCTACATCAAGCTCTGGACTTGAGGATGATGAAACCAAAAAGAACCTCTTCTGTTTCATGTCACTGGAAGACTTAGGGACTTCCTTAACTACTATACCTTCAATTTTCTGGGATGTAAGTGAGGTAAGAGCTAAAGTTCCCAGTTCCTATCGAATAGTTTCACATAAACCATATTCGAATACTTTGCTTTGCTTGGAGGCCTAGTCTTCATCTCGGTCTAGATCAAAAGTCACCTCCAATGGAATGAGAGGGGTTGGCTGGTATACTAATCACATTAGACTCATCCTCCGAGCTAGATTCCAAATCTATGTGAATAATAGGGGTACTCCTATGAACTGGAATATGACCTCTATTGGATGAAGGCCAACTAGGGGGTCTCCCACCTCTGGAACTGCCTCTACCTGGTGGAGGTTGAGCCATCCTACCCTCATATCCATATGACAGAATGAACTGTGGGTGGAATGTGATATGCAGATCCATTTCTTCTTCAATTCTCCTTTCTTGTATACTTGAACTTTCTTTTTTCTTTTCATTTTCTTTTATCTTTTCTTTTGCTTAATTTTCTTTTTCTTTTATATTTGCATTTGAATTTTGTCCAAGTTCATGAGAAAAGGTATTTTGAGGAAGATAATAGGTCGCATCCTCATAGATCTCAACCTCTCTAACTGAAAATGGCTTTTCTTCCCCGTTGACACGGTACTCAATTTCATCTTTTCTGAACTTAATGCACTGATGAAGGGAGGATGGAACGATCTTGTTCTGATGTATCCAAGGCCTACCAAGCAAAGCAGTGAACAAAATATTTGAATCAATGATGTAGAACTTGGCTTCAGTCTTCCAATCACCAATCTCCAATGGTAACACTATAGAACCTAAAGCTCGCTCGCCTTGATCATTGAATCCTCTCAACATCATCCTATCTCCTCGGAGTGTAGAGATGTCGATCTTCAAATAGGAAAGGGTCTTTAGACTCATAACGTTTACTGATGCACCTAAATCCATGAGAATTTCAAGTAGTTCAACCGCCCACGCCAACTATGATATATGTTGTGCTCCAAGTCCCCAAGAAGGTCTTCATCGTGAAGGTGATCCCTTTCTTTTGCATAATGTGCTTCCTCACCTATAGCAGTTAGCTGAGCTAAGCATATTTTAGGATCAATGAGGACCTTGATTAGTGACTCCCTCATCTCTTTAGATAAGACAAGGGCATCATATATGCTTAGCTTAGATGAAAACTTTCTTAGATGCGAAAGGACGTTGTAGTCCACTTTTACATATCAAGGGTGGAGCATCTTGTGGAAGGGATTCTCGATCTTGATACCAATGACTTATTTCCCTATCTTGAGGTGTAAACCTTGCCACTACGGAGGTTGACTTTGGTAATCTCTTGAGGCAAGGTGGTGGAAGGTTCTACACACTTCAGGCTCACCTACAACTTCTCCTATGGGACTCTCAGAATCGGATGATTCCAAGTCTATCTCAAGAGGTGAACCAGTAGTATTCAAAGTTGGAAGGTCCAACTGAGAAGAGGAAGATAATTATAATTAATTAGACTTGAAGAGTTATCATTAGGAATAGAAGAAGACAACTCATCAGAAGAGACACAGATGTAATTCAAACTAGCTTTATTCTTCAATTTCTTAGAATTATTTGTAGGTACAAAGTAGAAGTCAAGTAGAGTGAGTGGATTAAGGGATTTGATGCTCTTATCTGCTGATACAAGAGTTCTACTAGTAGAAGAAATAGAAAAGCTGAAATGGAAGTCAGGTGTGGAAGGCTGCTGAAGGTTGGAGAGGTGGACATGGTGTGGCTGTGCTAAGGGCTATCGGTGACACTTGTTCTTTGAGCTCCCACTTTCCTAGAGTTGGCGGCAACTTGCAAAACTTCCTTGGTGTTGGAGGTTTGGTGACTCAAGCACAGAAAGCTTCTTGATCTTGAATTATTTTCTTAGAGGTTTTGACAAAAAATGTCTCAACCTTCTTTGGTTTTGATAGGATCACTTATATTCCCAAGGATTACCCTAATGGAACTGGAAGGTTATTTCACAAGGTATTCCTTTGGGATAACTAACTACATCCGGTCTTGAAACTGTGTTCAAGCCAGTCCTTAAATGTGAAGCAATCCTCCAAAATATGACCTAGCATATGGTGGTAAGGGCAAAAGTTTGGATCATGACTTTTGCCTACTTCCTTCAGTCTCCTGGGCTCAGGTAGCTGAAAATCAGGTTTCTTTAAGAGATTCTTAAAGATTTTTTTATTACCTCCCTCTTAAAAGAATAAGGTTTGTTTAACTTATCTAATAGAGTAGGTGGACCATAGCTACCTAGTGGTGGATATGAATGCCGCTACTGCTGGTGGTATGGCTAAGGCAGTGGATGTGCTGGCCGTGGAGGCTGCGGTGGAGGTTGATATGGCTGCCTTGGTTGTGGCAAAGGAGGTGGAGGATGCTAAGGTCGTGGTCTGATCTCTTTGCTTCCCCTTGTCAATTTTACTACTCGGGTTTCTTCATAACCCTTTTTTTGCTTGCTTGAAACGATCTTGAAAAGGCAACTATTTGACCTCTTCTTGTATACTAACCATCTTATTAACTAGCTTCTCAAATGTCTTTATGGTGAAGCCCTTAAGCATGAAGGTGACCAGACCATGGATATTCTTCAAGAGAATCTCAATGACATGTTGTTCAGACAACTGTGGTTCACACTTCATACTCAGGTTATGCCATCGGAGAATATAATCAACAATTGACTCCGGTCTTATTGGCGAGATCACCTATAACCTTTTCTTTGAGCTCCAACAAATCTCTTAATGAAGTGTTTCTCTAACTTCGGCAAATGTCTTCTTTGAATGGTTGGGTTCAACACCAATCAAAAATAATACCCATTGACAAGAGTCTAAAGAGTAAAAATCGCCATGCATTACAATATTCGAAGTGAGCTATGTGTTGCCTCAGATTTCCACTGACATCAAAGCTTTTGAAGGAAGGAGGCACGAAACCCTTGGGATACTAGATAACATTGAATTCCTCTGGGTAGGTTCTACCTTTTGGAACCGATGATCCATCCCGGGCTTGAGCCAAAGCTTCCTTCACCTGTTGTTCAACCATGGATTTTAGATCTTTTTCTTGTATGGAGGTACTATCCACTACCTTCCTATATAGGCTAGTGCTACCTTGTTCAACGGGAGGTAGAGTCTTATCTGGATCTAAGACATGCACTAGCTCAGCCGACCGACATTATAATAGATGAACTGAGGGGTTTGTTTTGAAGCAAGCCATCGCCGCTAACAAGTCCTGTAATTGACGTGCCATTCTATCAATCTGCTCGTCCTTCTGCCTTAACTGAAGTCGGAGGTGTTGGGCTGATTCTGTATCCTCTTGGTCAACCTCATCACCTTCCATGACCTGTTGCTCCCTAAGAAGAGATTCTCTAGTGTCAACTATGCATATTCCACCCATCAAGTCATCTGGGATCAAGTCAATTCTCTTTTGTATGTGCATTCTAAGATCTCATTCTTCTCCATAAAATAGTGTGCAACTATCTCATCTAAGGATCGATCTAACTCAACAAGAACAAATAGTTTGGCCTGTGATCGCTATCATGCACCGAGAGGCAGACTCACCAGGGGAGTCAATCCTGTGTGGACTGTACTCACTAGAAGGATGATACTCCTAATTGATACTGGCTGTAATAGGGGTAACAATCCTAGGATGATCCTCTACCACTGCTACAACTGAATCTCTGGAATATAGTGATAATCGCCACCATCTCCCATTCGACATGAGTGGAGTTGGTGAAGGAACCACCATGATGTTCTTCCACCACCCAGGGTAAGGTAGAGCAGGAGAGCTTGACCCTACCATAATGGGTAGTGTAGGAGGAGTAGGATCCTTTGGCTGTAGCCGGATCACCAACGGGGTATGTTTTTCTTCGGATGCGGCCTTCATGGCTTTAGATGGAATGAGAGATGTCAAGCCTGACCAAGCATGACGGGGTAGAGCGGTGGGTGGAGACACCAGACTTTGTGCAATGTGAACTACCCTTGTGGTGGTCGGTCCCCATGAGGAGAATACTATCGATGTATGGGCACGGTAGGAAGCTAGAAAAATCAACCAAAGTAGAAGCGGCTGACTGACGGATAAACCTCCGTCGCTCCCTGTTAGTAATGTATGATGTATGGGCCTCACGTCCTCCCACAGATCCGCCTCCCTACGATGGAGGATAGATCATAGATCAAACCGTGACTCGAGACCCCAGGCTCCACACCGCGAGAATAGAGTGGCCGGCATGACCTCCTACTCCTAGAAATTGTCTCAACTGAGGAGGTGATGATCATCCTAGCATCCTCACCGATCCCGAGAGAAGATGAAACCTGGTTTTTCGTGGTGGTGAAGTGATCATGGGAGACTCATCCATGGGATCTAGTCACGCCTTTCTCCGAAAGTGTGGAACCATTTTACTATATGGTTCTTGTTCCTACGCTGGGTATGAGTAGGATTGGAGGAGTGCAAGCTAGACTCGTACTCAAATGTCAGGGAGGTAAGCCCTGAAATCAGGGGAGCCTTACCCTTAGAGGGTACAGATGGTAGGGTGCTAGCCCGCACCGAGGAAACATGGGCAACTATAGGATGAACTGCAACTAGAATCTAACTGAATTGAATAATAGTGGTATCCCACAACTTTCCTCTTTAGTGAGGAGATATATCCAATCGATGGTAAATCTACGATGACCGCTTTTCCGCCACCATCTTCTCGACTGGAGAGGAATGCCCTCACAAGTGATCCTAGCCCCCTCAAATCCCCATCCAAAGTGGATCAAGTGGGTATGGTCTAGACGAGGGAAGTCAGCTTGATCTAGAGCTAGATTCATACCGTGAGGGAAAGTAAAGATAAATTTCTGAGAATTGACCATTGCGAATTGCACGTAGTAAACCGCACCGAATCATACACCGATCGAAAAAAGAATTTGCAATGAGAAATGAACTTGCATCAGTTTCTGTCTCCATAGATTTTGAATTTTAAATTTTGAAAATTTGAACCCACATCCCACAACTTGGAAGTGTTTAAGTGGGGTTCAAATAGATTTGAAGAGATTGATTGAAAGAGGAATTTGAATATGAATCCAAACTTCAACAAATTTGAGTATGTTGAAATATAGATTCAAAATTTTGATAGGATGCTTCCATAAGTTCATTATTTTGAATTTGAATTTTGTGATGAGGACCCTTTTCCTTTAACAAATTTGAGTATGTTAAAACAAGGGTCAAATTGATTTTGTTTTGTTTGAATGCTTTGGAATTCTTACTTGGCAAATTTAGGTATGCTAAGTGAAGTAAAAGTGATTGTTTAGTTTTGTAGATTTGTTTTGATTTTTTACTTAACAAATTTAGGTATGCTAAGTAAAGAATCCAAGTGTGTTTTGGTTGATTTTTGAAAATAGGATTCTTAGCAAATTTAGGTATGCTAAGAAAATCCTAAGTGTTTCATTTGTTTGGAATGTTTTGATTTTTGAAAAAGGGTAGGATCCTTTAGCAAATTTGGTATTCTAAGAGAATCCTAAGTGTTTTATTTTGTTTTTGAGGTGATTGAAAGTGGAGATTCAACTTCTAGCAAATTTGGTATGCTAAAGAGGAAGTCCCACTTAGTTTTATGAAATGGAAATTTCACTTAGCAAATTTGAGTATGCTAAATGAAATTCCAAGTGGTGTGTTTAAAATTTTGATTTGTTTTGGTCTTGAAAAATGGAAAATTCTCTTTAACAAATTTGGTATGCTAAGGGAAGAAGCTCCAAAAGGTGTTTGAAAATTTTGATTTTTGAATTTGGAAGCTTTACTTAACAAATTTGGGTATGTTAATTAAAGTTCCAAATATGTTTGAAAATTTTGAATTTTGGATTTGGAGACTTCACTTAACAAATTTGGGTATGTTAAGTGAGATTCCAAAATATGTTTAGAAAATTTTGAAATATGATTATTGATTTTGATTTTGGGTTTGGAAACTTTACTTAACAAATTTGATTATGCTAAATGAAATTCCAAATATGTTTTGAAATTTTTTTGAATTTTGGGATTTGGAGACTTCACTTAACAAATTTGGGTATGTTAAACGAGGTTTCAAATAATGTTTAAAAATTTTGAAATATGATTGTTGATTTTGATTTTGGATTTAGAAACTTCAATTAACAAATTTGATTATGCTAAGTGGGGTTCCAAATGTATGTTTTAAGAACAAAATTTTTTGAAATATGATTATTGATTTTGATTTTTGGATTTGGAAGTTTCATTTAACAAATTTGGGTATGTTAAGTAAAATTTCAAAATGTTGTTTGAAAAATTTTTGGATTTTGGATTTGGAAATTTTACTTAACAATTTTAAGTATGTTAAATGAAATTTCAAATGTGTTTGAAAATTTTGAATTTTGAATTTGGAGATTTCACTTAACAAATTTGGGTATGTTAAGTGAGGTTCCAAATGTGTTTAGAAAATTTTGAAATATGATTGTTGAAGTTTTAATTTTTGAAAAGGGGACCTCCATTCAACAAATTTAGGTATGTGGAATGGAGATCAATCTTATTTTTGAAATATAAATTTTTTGTATGTGATTGTTTTTTTTTGAAAGAGAGGAATTCCAACTTTAAAACATATGTGAGATATTTTTAAGTGGGATTTCCTAAAAGATATTTTATTTTTAGTTGGGAATGAAATCTTCATTTAATAAATTTAAGTATATTAAATGAAGGTGTTCATGTGTGCTTTTTGAAAATTTTAATTTTTGTTTACAAATGAACTTTCCATTCATTAAGTGTGAGTGTATTGAATAGAAAGATTCATGTGTGCTTTTTTTTTGAAAAGTTTAATTTTTGTTTACAAATGAACTTTCCATTCAATAAATGTGAGTTTATTGAATAGAAAAATTCATGTGTGCTTTTGAAAACTTTATGATTATGATTGTGATTTTTGGAAAACATGATTGTTCATTTTATTTTGAAGATGAAATCTTCATCAAAGTGAATTGAAAGAAGATGTTCATTTGTGCTTTTGAAAAATATTATTAATTTTATTTTTGAAAATTCCTACATGTAACAATTATGACAATTATTAAATGAGGGTAATAAAATTTGGGGAAAAATATTTTATTAAGTTTTTTTTTGAAAAGGTGCTTTTGAAAAGCAAAGTTTTTTATGAAAAATTTTATTATTTTTAGGATGAACCTTTTCTTATCATGAAAATGATAAGGAGGAAGTCTTAAAGATGTTTTTTTTTTTATTTAGATCTTTTCATTTTTACCTATTGAAGGACTCAATAGGGGTTTTAAGACCAACAAAGAATGCGGTTCTAAAGCCTAAAGATGTTGGCTAACTCAACTCAAGAATAAAATGAGCTAAGTGCCAATAGAAAGAATGATAGTCTTGGATTCATACCAAAGTACAAACCCACTATCGATACTCAAAGACAATGATCATTTATCAAAGATGGAGAGAAACCATCCTCAGCGGAGTCACCAGAAAAATTTGTGGAGAAAAATTTCTATGGGGGGAGTCACCTTCAAAGAGAAATGAAAGAGGCAACACCTATATAGAAATTCATCTTGTTAAGATGCCACGCAGATCCGCAGATGTACTTATTAAGGTGATCAGATACATCATCAAGGAAATAGTGTAGTATCTCGAGACATAAAAATCACTACCTTTTAATGGAATCAATCACCTCAATAAGGACTCCTAAAGATGATGAGTTTGCATATGTACTAGAGATTCTTCTCCTACTTTATATGAAAAAGTAATCGAGAGATAGAAATTACTACCTTTTAATGGAACCAATCACCTCAATAAGGACTCCTAAAGATAATGGATCTGCATATGTACCAGAGATTCTTCCCTTACTTTATATGGAAAAGTAAAGCATGGTTTATTTTAAACGGGTTCGTTAAGTTCCCTACAGGGGTAAGCCCCCATAGTTAATTACATCCTAAGAGACGGGATCCCTTAGAAAAAACTCTCGATTAAGGTAAATGATTGTTGTCTTTGAAGATTCAATAGGAAGGATTATTAATCAATTTGTTTATGTTTGAAGATCAAATGAGATTGATCAAAAAATGGAGTAATTATCGAAGCCAAAATGGAAGATAAGTAGGAGATGTCAGCGAAACTAGGAAACCTAGCGAGCATCTCAAACTATCTTATAGTTGGGTTTTATGTTTTAGAAATTGATTAAATTTATTTAAGTTGAATTTTTCATTAGAATTTTAGGGCTTAAGATTTCTTAACACAAGATTAAGAAAATGCCTAAGAGGTGAAGAATTATGCTTATGGCCCACAAAGGGGAGAAGCAACCTCAGAACCTAAATCTAGGGAGCTTCGATGAGGGCTGGAAGCACAACCTAAATTTAAGGTGAAAATGGGTAATTAGTTTGCCTCCACAAGAGAGGACAAATCGCCCGACAGCTTGGGCTTACAACCGCCTGGGGGTGGCTGCCAACTAACTCCTATAATTTTAAATACATGTAGGCAAGTCTTTATGCTTATGCAAGATAACTAGACTGCTATTATTTAAAAAGAGACTAAGTCCTTAAACTTACTCCCTAAAGAGATTAGATCATGTAGAGGGACATGTTTCAAATGACCTAAATCTAATGCAATTCAAATTTCATTTTATTTTCATTTTGGACAATCATTTTGACTCAGCCTAATAGGATTTTTATGATTAATGTATGAGAAATTAGATTATTGGCAAAAATCAGTGAGAAGGGAGGAGGTGAGTTTCCACCATGGCTCTCAAAGGTCAAGTTCTCTGGTAAAGGTGGAAGCACTCCAATCAAGAGTGAAATAAGATGCATTTGTACATGATATTATAAAGAAATGTTCATCCAGCTAAGGGGTTGATGATTCTTTTATCTTGATTTTAATCCTAGGCTTTATGTGAGGTTATGAGTTATTTTAATTTTTTTTATTTGAGTTGTTAAGTTGGATAAAAGATTTATTTTTTCTAAAGAGCCTAATCCACATCCAGACCATCCATAAAATAAGGAAGAAACTAGAAAAATCATGCCACTTAATGCAAAAGCTAAACAAATCATCAATCAACTTATAAAATTAATTGCAAAAAGAATAAGTGGCCATTGTGGTCAGGCACCACCGCACAAACTCAAAAATATTAAATGTGGGTAGCCGAGCTCTACCCTTATACAACCTGGATTATAAATGAATATAACAATAAAGCAAAGGAATTCATTGTTATGAGGATTTTCAAGCTTTATTTTTCTTTCTTCTTTCATCTTTCTTTCTTCTTCTTCTTTCTTCTTTTTTTTTGGTTCCTCCTTTGGATGGTTGGATGGTAGATGCTTCAAGGCTTCACATGGTGTATAAGATAGGATCTTATGACCAATGTTCATCCTAATTCCCATAACAATTATTCCAAAAATTCTAATTATACAAATTTTTACATGAAAAGGAAAAGTGCAAATTTAACTAACACTTGCAAAATAAAGGTTAACTAAACCACATCACACAAATCCCAAGCATGTATATTGGACTTATCACCCTACACATGGGTGACTAAGTCCACCTGGCCTATGGATTATGCTTAGGGGTATAAAACACCTGCAAGCAAAAGCATTTATGTTTTTATTTATGAGTGCCGCTTAAGCACAATCCCCTATCCCCTGAAGAAAAGAAAAGTTAGACTAAGCACGTACTACCATTCATTCTATGAGCATACACCCTAACATCAGTCTAAAACATATATCACAAAATAAAAGAAATATCAAACCATGCACCGACCTAACCTAAGGCTAGAAGTGGTGACTTAAGCTAATGTGTGTGCTTTGAAGGTTTGTGTGATATGCTTAGCTATGACTTTAGGTTCAAATTTTCTAAGTGTCAAGAACATGTTCAACTTAGAGGAGGGTTTCATTTAAGTTGTTTAAGTGTTTTGGGTTAATTTTATTTCATGTTTTGATTTGGTTTAAGTGAAACCTACAATTAATTACTAAGTTATGAATAGAGGGAAAGAAAAGAGAACTTCTTTTTCTTTCCCTAATCTTAAGTAATTTTCTAAAGTAGGTTCATATTTTAATTTCATTTAGGTGAATGTTTTGATTACATCTTTTAATAAATCCTAAGTTTAGATAAACTCTAAACAAACTTATTCAAAAGAAAGACATTTTAAGATTAAATAAAATGAATCAAAATTCACATAACACACATTACTTCATTTCTTTCCAACATATATAACATGCATTTGTATGGATGCTAAGCATATCTATACATGAAAAATGAGGGAAATTAACATACTTTATGATATATGCTAAGTAATCCATTTTAACAAAATTTAGAGATTGAATGTGCATAATTTATCTTAAGTAGAAAAAGTTTTGCTTATCCAAAATTTCACATACATACATGAAAGTAAGAAAGGCATAAGTGAGTACAACGCCATTGTTGACCAGAGGTGTAAGGTATAAGACCTACTTAGGGATACTTAAAGCCTCGTAACCTTGGGGTTGTCTAGATTAATATACCACTTTCCTTAAATACAAACATGTATATAAAAGAAATGAAATAGAAAAGAAAGATGCAAAAGTTGTTTAATAGATTTTTTTTTATGCAATTTATGCATGTAAGTGTAGGTAAACCTTCTTAGATGGTTGCATAAGGATGAATAAGATATGAAATTAGGTGAGCATTATGTCCTTTTCAAATGAATCTTATATCTCAGCAAAAGTCCTATTCAAAACTATACCAACATAAGAAAGAGAGGAAACCTATACTAAGCATACTTTTATAATTCATCACATGCAAGCTTAAAATTAAGATATGAATAACACACTTTCAGATTTGGTATTTGATTTATGTATTTTAAAAATAATTTAGATTTAGTAGTGATAATAGCCACTCATATTTTACTTTTGCCAACACATGCACATTTGACACAAAGTAAATAATTTTATTTTAAAATTTGAAACATAAAATTATGAATGCATGAAATCACATGGCATACAACTTAATATGTTGGGAAAGATCCAAAGTAATAAAAGCATGTAAACAAACTCACTTCACTCAAATCTTAAAGACATTCTTATAGAATAAGAAAATTTAGAATAAATCAAAATGAATTTCAAAATGATTCCTTGTTTAGTTTCAGGTTTGATTTTATTTTGAAAAGGTTAGATGAGTTTGCTATTTCTAACTCATTCCCACATGTGATTTGTATTTTTTTAATTTTTAGATAATTAAATCCATTTTTAAGCATTGATTAGGTTAAGGTATGAATTGAGTAACTTAATTAACCCTTACCTATACCATCTTAGAAGAATTAACTAAATAATTATGAGCCAATGAGGTGACATAAAACTCACAAGGAATTTGAATTTCCAATGCACCTAATAATGAAAAGGCCTAATGCAATTTGGCTCATCATTAAAAGTTAATTAAACTAAGAGGTTTAGCTTAAGTAATTTCAAAATACCCTTTCACACATGTGAATTGAATTTTGATTTCTTTAATTTGAACTTAGGTTATTAAACACCTAAGTATCTACCCAAGATAGATTAATTAAATTCTGGAACTTTTTTAGAATTTTTGAAAATTGATTAAGCGGATAATTAATGAATTGACCCTTAATTAAGAGGAGATTAAAGAGAGAAGATGACGGTTTAGGGAATGCTTGGGGAAATGTCCCAAAAATTATTTCATAAACCTCCTTCTTACTGGATTTGACCTTAATTAATCCTAATCATAAGGTAAAGCTACTAATCACACCTTAGTTACTCTTAATTACATGAAAGAGATAATTAGGGAATGAAATAGCAATTTTCCCAATTGAGCCCTCAATAAATCTCAAAAAAATTAGGGGAGGCAGAGGTCATCCCCTAAAATGAACCCCAAAAATTTGAGATTAATTGATGACCTAATTAAAAGATAATTAGCTAATTAAGATTCCTAAAGAAACCCAAATTTAGAGATAAGAGTAATTCAAAATCCATTATAATCATTTTTAAAATATTCTAGATGAAATTAATTGGAAAGTAATGACTAAATCATGGTGAGTTTAAAAATTTAATGAAATACCTTGATAGTGCCAGCTCTCTTTTTGTAAATGAAATACTAAATATTAATCGAAGTTCAACTTGACCCTAAACTAGATAAAAAACATTAAGAATTTCTTAAACCTAATTGCCTTAAACCTAAACCCTAAACCCTAAACCCTAAACCCTAAATCCTAAAACTAATTAAGACTGGAACCTTCAGTTTCTCCATTTCCCACTTTTTTTACCAAAATTATTTAAGAAATTCTTAATGCATTTAATGTGATGGATGGAAGCATTGCAAAAAATAATGAAATTATCAGCAAAACTAAGATAGAGACAAGTAAACCACCAAGAGTTCTAAAAAATA
>CM038218.1:25386571-25492476 GCA_021442155.1 Cymbidium sinense | reverse complement strand
TTTAGGTTCACATTAAATAATCTCATTCAATAAGAAATGCATCTTAAGGTTAATTGGAATTAATCACTATCACATAACACATGTTTGTTCATTTCTTTTCTCATATATAACATGCATATGATTAAGTCCTAAATATAACTATACATGCAATTTATAGCTTAGCACACTTAAATGATGAATGTAAGCAAATGCACTTGGAATTGATGTTTCATTTGGTTGAATTATTTTATCATATTAATTAAAAACTCTACCTAAATTCTTATACAAAAGCATAAGAAAAGAACTCTAAATCATATGACTAATCACTCCAACCACTTGAAAAAAATATGGATACAAGTCTTTTAAAAAAGTTGGGGTTTCATTCATTAGCTAAATACACATTCAACTATATGAAATTTTTAAGCAAGTACGTTGCCATTATTCTGCACTAGGGAGTGAGGTAGGAACCACCTTAGGGCTACTCAAAGTCGTGTGTCCCCAGAATTTCCAGACTAATATACCTACTATTCTTAAATACATATGGATGTATAAACAATTATAAGAATAGAAAATCATGCAAAAGTAGAGTTTGATTTAATTGATTTATTTGTGTGAATGAATTAAAGCCCTATCTAAATTCTAATATCAAAATGCATAAGAGTGAAATCAAGTAGGTACAAAGATGATGTATATCCAGTAAACAACATGTTAGACTATTCTTTTCAAGCAAGGATTAGTACCTAATAAACATATTTAGATAATTAAACTAAAATAAAATAATAACAACTGAGTTTAATACACATTGGATTACTTTGTGTCATAATAAGATACCCATACAAACACTATTCTTAGGTCAATTCATTAAGAATTTCTTAAACCTAAATTAAAAAATTAAATAAACAAATAAACAAACCTAAACAAAACCCCTAAACCAAAACCAACTAAACCTAAACCCCCCTAAACTAAACCATAAACTAAACCCAAAACCCAAACAAAACCCAAAACCCTAACCTCACCCTAACTCTAAACCTTCTAAAACATAAATCCCAAACCCTAAACCCTAAATCCTAAACTAACCATAAACCATAAACCTTCAACCCTAAATCCTAAAAAGCTAAAAACCTAAACCTAAAGTAAATAAAACCTAAAAATAAAATAAATAAACCTAAACCAAAATAAAATAATATAAGAACATAAACTAAAACTTAAATCAAACCTAAACCTAAACCTTAGAAAATAAAATAAAAAAATAAAACTAAACTAAAATAAAATAAATAAAAACTAAACTATACTAAAAATTAAAAAAACCAAGATAAAGTAAAAAACTAAACTTAAAAAAAATTAAACAAAAATCTAAACCTAAACAATAAACCTAAAAATAAAACATAAAAATAAATAATAATTAAACATAAACCCTAAACTAAAAAAACCTTAAACCTAAAGTAATAATAAAATAAACCAAAATCTAAATTAAAATAAAATATACTAAAATAAATAAAACCTAAACCTAAACCTAAACCCTAAACAAAATAAAATATACTTTCAAGATAAATATTAATTACTTAATCAACTCATTCAAATGTGCATAATTTTCAAGATTTTTAAATTTTGCTTAAAAAAAATACTTCCAAGTCTAGTTAGTTATTGAGGCTTCCTTTGTTATGCCTAAGTTTAAATATTTAGGCTTATGTTGTAAATCAAACCTTAAGATTAGCATTGGTTAACTTGACCTTCTTCAGTTGTGTTTATTATGCCCTTAATACCAGTATTAAGGTGATATCTAATGAAATAAATTGTGGCTAATTTCTTGCCTCAAGAAGGAAGCATGGACATTAGAACTTTCATATTATAGTTGACCAAGGGGAAGAACTTGGCTCATCTCAGCCGTCCATCGACGCATTTTAGATGAATGGCCAAGATTATTCAGAACATTTAGATCTCATTTTATCCATTGTTTCAAGGAGTTGCAATGAATGTTGTCTTATAAGGATTTAAATCTAAGGCCGCCATTGTCTTTATGCTTGCATGCCCTCCAACTTGTCCAATGATTCCATTACATTTCTAAAAGTATGTAATTAAAGTATCTTCAATTCTTTTTTAGATTCCCATAAGTATATTGACCTTCTAGAGAATGTATAGAGGGAGGGAACTCAATATATTCTGAATTAGAGATAGTATGCCCCCATAAGAAAGTAGATGGTTATCCCTTAAAAGTATTCTATTTTGGATTTTAGTGATTATTTCATTGAAGTAAACTATCTTCGTTCTTATAGTGTATATGGTGTTGTCCAGATATCAAATGGGGAATTTGGTAGCTATGACTAAACCTAAATACAAATAAAAAATAAGGTGGATTTAATCCTCGTATGTTATGGAAGGGCAAAACTAAAATAAAAATTGAGCTATGACTAAACTTGAACTACCATATTTAATTAATCCGATAGTTTTAATAAATTTTAGGCCTAATGATGACCAAATACGATTGGATTAAACTAAAATAAATATCATGCTAATTTATATAGAATACTATTATTACCTATCATAAGTATACTGTAATAGCTAATTTGGATAAGGGATCCAACTTAGGGTAATTGAGATAGCTAAATATGAAGATATGGTGATAAGTATATCTTAATACTGAATATAGGCCTAAAATTTTTAGTTTGAAAAGAATGATTTAGTAATACTTATGATAGCTTATTCTAATGTCCATGCTTCCTTCTTTTCACAAACTAGGGTTTAAGGCTTAGGTTAACCCTAGTATACATATCCCTAGTTTAATTACATACATTATCGCTAGACTAAGTATCAATATTGTCCATGCTTCCTTCTCTTTGCCTAAAAACTAAACATTTCTATATAAACATGGATATCTTATTGTCACCAAATTGAGCTTCTATCAAATTAGTTTTATTTAGACAAAATTTCATATCATGATGCTAATTTTTATATTTTAGCTTTAATAAATTTTAGGCCTAATGATGACCAAATACGATTGGAGACTTAACCCAAATTTTTACTTAGTCTAGCGATAATGAGCTTGTTCTACTCGACATATTCTTTTATTGATGTCAAGCATCAAGGAACTAAATTCTTTCACATATTCCCTCACCGTGTTAGTATGTTTCAATTTTTTTATTGAGTCTCTTGCAACCCATGATGTCTTGTAAGGAAAGAATTGATCCATCAATTCAATTCTTTTTTCCCATCTTTCAATCATAGGATGGCCAGCATAAGCATCATCCTCCATCAGCCTTCTCCACTAGAGTTTGTTAGTATCCCCGGTGAGATACATGCTGGTGATTCTGACCTTTTCTCCCTCTGGAACACGAGCAGCCTTGAAGTACTCCTCTATATCCCAAAGGAAGTTCTCCAAGTCCTTGGCATTTTGAGTGCCATTGAATGATTTTGGGTCTAGGATAGCAAAATTGAGAGCCTCTGTTCAATCTCCCTCTCATCTGCCATCTATATTCTACTTGGATTCTTCCCAGGATATGCTATTCATCTAAAACCCTAAACCCTAAACCCTAAATCCTAAACCCTAAAAAGGTAGGAGTGCAAGAAATATTAACTCTTGGTCAGACCTAGTTTCTCGACTATCTAAATATTTAGTGAATATATATTAATTATAAAACTCTTGGAATATTTATTAAATCTATGGTGTATGATGGGAGATATCCCACCATTTATATCTAAATTAATTATGGTTGTGAACTAAATCATACGATTTTGCAATATCCCTTACATTAAGCTATTTAAATCTAAATATCTCTATTCTCATTAGATGAATTAGAAGAAGTAGACATAATATGGTGTCTAATGTTTTCATAGAATAGGATTTAGTCATGGCTACCCTAAAATTTGATTTTCATGAGAAAATAGTTCTCCCCTTTCTCAACCAAATTTATTTAAAAAGACTTGAGATGCTTGATGTGATGAATAGAAGCATTGCAAAAAGTTAATGAAATTATCTACAAAACTTAAATGGGAAACAGGAAGACCACCAAGAGTTATGTAGTACATACTAGGATTATTTAAGAATAAATCATTAATGCTCCTAGATAAGTACTCAATAGCAATAATAAATAAAGCAAGAGATAAAGGATCCCCTTATTCATGGGAAGAGGGAAAGAAACCCAAGGCTTCCCCATTAAAAACCCTAAACCCTAAATCCTAAACTAACTCTAAACCCTAAGCTAACCCTAAACCCTACATGCTTAAAACCCCAAACCCTAAAGCCAACGTAGGGTTTGGATATAAATGTCTTCCTATGCATAACCAATGAAAATCAAATTTGTGGGAGGAATAGTATAATTTGTCATAATGGTTAACCTAAAAACCCTAATCCCTAGTCATTAAATTTAATATTTTCATAACCTTGTCCACCCTATCCCCTAAATTTGATTTAAATAAATAAAATGATCTTTTCCTTAGGGTAGCCCTAAAATGAAGCCCCTATGATAGGTTAAGTAGCTTTTTGATAGATCATGGATTTAGAAAGGGTTGAGTAGCTACCACCTTATTTCTTAAGAGCATAGATGATGATTTGATTATGGTAATTTGCAGCTTAGGGCCAAGTGTGAAAGCAAGGCTCTAAAGGTGCTAGAATTCTTTTTAACCAAATAGACAACAAAACTCAAATCGATCAAAGGAAGATGATAGATGGGGAAGATAACTACAAGAAGTCTACGAAAGTAAGGTTGTTATTAGGTACACTAGTGGAAAGATGATGTAGTAAGCCACTCATGTAAGGTGTTAGCTATCCTAAGCTCATCAGATAGTCCGTAGTAAACTCTAGGATCTAATTAAAGAACTGGTTGTTAGCAACTTCAATATTTTGAATATCTATCTAGAAGTTTAGATAGCTCAGTCAAAGTCACTCGCATCAAATAAGATATCCATGTTTAAATTTCCACAATATAGATTTATTATCCTAAACATAAGATATTTGTGGATAAAAAATTTTTATATAGGCCTAAAAATTTTTAGTTTAGGTTTAGGTTTTATTTTTAGTCACACTACAAAATATTGATTTATATTCTATGATGTTTTTGGTGAGTTTAAAAATTTTTCTAAATATATTCAAAGAGAACAAGGCCTTTTGATTAATAAGGTTCAAAGTGATCATGGTGGCAAATTTGAAAATAAATTATTTGAGGATTATTATGATGAACATGGGATTAGACATAATTTTTTTGCACCTAGAACTCCCCAACAAAATGGAGTAGTAGAGAGAAAAAATAGAATATTAACTAAATTAAGTAGATCTATGCTTGATGAGCATAAATTGCCAAAATATTTTTGGGCAGAAACAGTAAATACTACATGTTATGTGATGAATAAGATTTATTTTAGACCAATTTTGAAGAAGCCACCATATGAATTATTTTTTGGAAAGAAGCCTAAGATTGAACACTTTCATGTATTTGGATGTAAATGCTTTATTTTGAATAATGGAAAAGAGCATTTAGGTAAGTTTGATTGTAAATCAGATGATGGTATTTTCTTAGGTTACTCTCTTTCTAATAGAGCTTATAGAGCTTTCAATAAGAGAAAAATGATTGTAGAAGAATCAATATATATTATTTTTGATGAAAATTTAAATGATCCCATTAGAAATGAAGTGATTGATGAAGAGGTTGATAATTTTAAGAAAATATCTTTAGAAGATAATGTGGATGATTCATTGCCTAAAGAATGGAAATATTATAAAAATCATCCAAAGGAACTAATTATAGGAGATCCTTCAAAAGGAGCTATGACCAGAAGACATAGTAGAGAAGTTGTAGATCATTCAACATTTTTATCTGAGGTTGAACCTAAAAATTTAGAAGAAGCATTAAAAGATATTTTTTAGATTATTTCTATGGAAGAGAAGTTGAATCAATTTGTAATAAATGATGTTTGGGAATTAGTCCCAAGACCCCAAGATAAAAATGTCATTGGAACAAAATGGGTCTTTAGCTAGATGATGTTAGGTTGTATTGTTATAGTTAGTTGCACAAGTTGAAGGTATAGATTTTGAAGAATCTTTTGCACCCATGGCAAGACTGGAAGCTATTAGGGTACTCCTTGCTTATTCTTATTTTAGAGATTTTAAACTTTTTTAAATGGATGTCAAGAGTGCATTTTTGAATGGATTTATTGATCAAAATTTATTTATAGAGCAATGACCTGGATTTGAGAGTCTTGATTGTACAAATCATGTGTATAAATTAAAGAAAACCTTATATGGTTTAAAATTGGATCCTCGTGCTTGGTATGATAGGTTAAGTAGCTTTTTGGTAGATCATGGATTTAGACAGGGTTGAGTAGCTACCACCTTATTCCTTAAGAGCATAGATGATGATTTGATTATGGTACAAGTGTATGTATATGATATATTATTTGTCAAGAGTTTTATATTCTAGTATTATAACCAAACATCAGAACCTTGTCAACTTCAGGGTGACCAAACCTAATCTAAATTTAATTACAAATCCATGTCATTTAGCTTAAAACTAAGGATATAATGGGTAAGGGGATAGGAGTCATCCCTAAACCATATTTAATTTGTAGTAAATATGGTTTAATTTAGCTTAACCATCCACAACATCATAGCTACCCTAAAATTTAGTTTAGGTTTTGTCTAACTGTCATACAAAATTCCATTATAATACTTAACTACCATATTTAATTAAATTTAGTTGTGTTTATTAAACCCTATCTTCATTAACCAAAATATGGTTTAGGACTTGACATCTCCTTAATTTTAGGGTAATAATTACTTATAAATTCCATGAAATGTTTAACCCTATCCCCACATCTAGAAAAATTCCCACCCAATTCAAGACCAATAGCTTTAGCATCATGAAATGACTAAAGAATCTAGAGTTGAAGAATTTTCTTGCACACTTGAATTTAACTTGATTAGTATTATTTAGTGTTTATGAAATTATATAAAACCAATGGTCAAAATTCTTTTTATCATGGTGAAAATTCTATGAGGTGAAAATTTTAGGGATATAATGGAAAACATAATTAATATGGTTTCTAAAATTCACCGACCTCTCATTAAAGAGATTGATTAAAGTTAAACCTAAATAAAATAAAAACTAAACCTAGAAATAAAAAAACCTAAATAAAATAAAAACTAAATGTTGACAAGATATGTTTAGGGTTAATTTTGGAGAACCGTTTTCTCATGAAAATCAAATTTTAGGGTAGCTATGACTAAACCCTATTCTATGAAAACATTAAACACCATATTATGTCTACTACTTCTCATTCATCTAATTATTTCTATATAAACATGGATATCTTATTGTCACCAAATTGAGCTTCTATCAAATTAGTTTTATTTAGACAAAATTTCATATCACGATGCTAATTTTTATATTTTAGGTTTATTTTTAGGTTTTATTTTTTAGTTTAGGTTTAGGTTTATTTTTAGTTTATTTTATTTTATTTATTTTTATTTTATTTATTTTATGTTTATGTTTTAGATTTTTGTTGGATCTCCATTAGATTATTTTATTGTAGTATTTTGTGATAAATCCATATACACTATAAAAATAAACCTAAACCTAAATTATCACTCCTCTAGAATCATCTCTACTATAAAGACAGTTCCATTAGCACTAGATTAGATCGACCGTTCTTCAGTTTTTCCAGTTCCCATCAGAACCACCTCGATCTCTCAAAGGTAGTTTTATGTTAAAATTATTTTTCTCTTTCACCATCATCCTTATTTCTAAACAAAAGTTTCCATACAAATGGATATGTATCGACCCATAAGCATTACTAGAACTATTAGCAATATTGTAGGCAAAATTATATCTTTGAGGTTACAACCATTATTTCCAAACATTATCTCTCTCAATAAAAGTGCTTTCATCAAGAGGAGGAACATTAGTGAAAACACCTTGCTTGTCCAAGAACATCTCAAGGATCTCAATGCCAAATATAGAAGCCATAACCTAGGAATCAAGCTAGACATCCATAAAGCCTTTGATACAATTCAATGGAAATTCATTGAACAGGTTTCGCATGCCAAAGGTTTCATTGGTGAGTCAATCAATCTTATTATTAAAACCAACACAAATAACTTCTATTCAATTCTAATCAATGGTACCAAGGAAAGCTTCTTCAAATAGACAAGGAGACTAAAGTAAGGATATGATTTGTCACCCACCATATTCATCATTATAATGGATTACATCTCCAAAATATTGAACAACATGATAAGTGTCACTCCATCCACTTAATATCACATTAGAGGAGTCATGCCTATTCTCATCTAATGTTTAAGATTGAACACTAAACCCTAAGAGCCAAATGTGTTAAAAATTATAAATATACCAAGAAATATTCATTAATTAGTTTTATTTTATGTAGTTAGGCCTATATATATTTATTAATTGGTGTTTAGGTTTAAGAAAGTATTTAGATTTAAGAAATAGGGTTTTAATAAATATTCTAAGAGTTTTATAATTAATATATATTCACTAAATATCAATTTCACTAATGTTGTATATGGGTCCTTAATAATGATTTTTAGTTTTTATTTGTAATAGCTAAATATGGAGAATACTGTAATAGCCTTATGTCTAAAATTAATAGTTAAGTAGAGAAATATTTAAATGTCATATTTATAAGTAATATTAGAATAGTTGTGTTTTAGGGTTATGAATAAAATTAATTATTCCTAAATATTTTAATCCTAAACCCTAAATATTTAGTTTATATTTATCCTAAATAATGTCAAGTATGCTGATGTGATAAATTATTTAGGTTTGAAATCTAAAATTAAACCTTATTCTACTTTTACTATCAGTTAGAAACCATTAGAACTTATAAAAGAATAAATTAAACCTATCAATAATGAATTGGATTTTAGTCACAACTATTGATGTCTAAAATATCCATGATGTTTAGTCATAGCTAAATATGGAGTAAATATTTATCTCTTTAATCCTAAAGCCAAATTCCCCATTAGATATCTGGACAACACCATATACACTGTAAGAACGAAGATAGTTTACTTCAATGAAATAATCACTAAAATCTAAAATTGAATACTTTCAAGGGATAACCATATACTTTCTTACGGGGGCATACTATATCTAATTCATAGTAGTTCCTCCCTATACATTCTCCAGAAGGTCAATATACCTATGGGAATCTAAAATGAATTGAATATACTTTAATTACATACTTTTAGAAATGTAATGGAAAAGGACCCAACATTTATATCCTAAATATTAAGGTTTACACTAAAAAATTTTCTATGATACCTAATACAACTAAATGTAAAATAAAACTAAAATAACCTAAAATAAAAAAATTTATTTATTTTTATAAGCTAATCATAAAATAACTAAATATGACTTCAGGGTGAATTGTACCTTAGTTAAATTTTATTCTAGTATAATCCAAATCTTTAGGAAGCTACTTAACTTGAACTACCATATTTAATTAATCCCAACCACAAATGCAAATTTTAGAGATATACTTATGATAGGCCTAAAATATACATAGAAATCATGTTGATGGAATATAGACTTTCCTAGGAATAATAATCAGAGATAACCATGTTCTCTATCTGTTGATTTGATTAATCTCATTTTGATGTCGTTTAGAGGTTTACCTACTATAATATGCTCTGATGTGGATGTTGAAAAGTTGGCAAAATCCTTTGAATTTTCTCTTATCGATAAATGATGTGGATGTCCTTACCAAAATTTGGGTTAGGTTTATGTTTTAGGGTTTTTGAGATGTTTTTATTTATTTCAAGAAAAGTCTTAAGCTTTAAATGAGTAGAACGAACAAAATTTTGGTTAATTAATCTTGGTCTTGAGGCAAATCCCTAAGCATAAGTATTAAGATATGAACTAGAGAGTTTATTTGGTAGTCAAGTCAAATTATGCTGTAAATAGGGTCTTAATTTTAATGCCTAGACAAAATTTCATACCCCAAGTTCTCTAAACAATTATCCAAAAGTGGTTTAGGGTTTTCATATGAATAAGCTAAACGACAGAGTTTAGGGACTAACCTAATTCATAATTATACTTAGCAAAACTCAAGTGTGGGTTTAAAATTTAGGGTTTAGGGTTAAGGAATTAAAGGAAATATCATTATAATTGGTATATAAGGGCATTCATGTCTAAATAAAACTAGTTTATTTGGTAGTTTTTTGGATGTTAAATACCATTGGATGGGTTACTTTTCATTGGAAATAGAAACACATCACATTATGATAGGGTAACATTTCATAATTTAATGAATCCTCCACTTATTTGATGGGATGGTTAAGAGATTATATATGGGTAGACTTTTCACAACATCAATGGATATAACACTTTTGGTATGAATAGTTTATTGGTTTAATCATGAATGTTCTTATTTGGACATCTTGTTTGGGAGTTTATGCTCTTATATTATTTTATTTTTGGTTTGGGTTTATTTATTTATTTTATTTTTAGGTTTTTAGCATTTTAGGGTTTAGGGTTGAAGGTTTAGGATTTATGGTTAGTTTAGGATTTAGGGTTTAGGGTTTGGGATTTATTTAGGTTTTAGGATTTAGGGTTTAGGGCTTAGAGGTTAGAGGTTAGGGTTTTGGGTTTAGGGTTTATGGACGAACCAATTAGAAAGCCTAGATAATATAAGAGTTTTGATATATTTTATTTATTTCAAGAAAAGTCTTAAGCTTTAAATGAGTAGAACGAACAAAAGTGGGATTAAGGTTTGTTTTTATTGTTGTTATTGTTGATGTTTTTAATGTAGAGCTATGCATGAGGGATTACTATAATAATATAATTTATAAATGTTACTTTGCTTGCAGGTACTGTTATTGTTAAAAGCCTCTTGGTATAGCCCATTAGGATGGAAATACTAATGGACCAATATTGCAATAAAATTTATATACTTCTTTTCAAAGTTGGAGGGCATGCAAGCATAGAGATAATGGCGGCCTAAGATTTAAATCCTTATAAGACAACATTCATTGCAACTCCTTGAAACAATAGATAAAACATAGATAAGACATATACTAGGGTTCAATTACCCCATCAATTTTTATTTATAGTTGTGTTGCTCAGGTCCTTTAAAGCAATAATTAGATGATTTTGGTCAAGACCTAGTTTTATTGTTCTAATCTGGATACAATTAGAGAAGCCTAGATAATATAAGGGTTTTTGAGATGTTTTTATTTGTTTCAAGATATGTTAATTTTGACCGTATTAAATCCCACCATGATTTGATTGAAGCTACTCATATATACAACATTTATATCCTAATCAATCCCATTTATCCTAAATAAGTTTAGGACTTTGCTATGAATAAGCTTGCAACCAAGAGCACCTTCTCCCAAAGGACCACAACATTTATGCCAAGATGTCCAATGCATTCTTTTGGTAGAATTATTGGAGTGCCAAAAAAATTTGTTAAGCAAATGATTAATTCTGATAAGTGTAGAATTAGTGGGGATAATAGTTTTAATTGAATAAAAGGCATTGAGTTGAGAGTTCTTTTAAGAATAGTGATCCTACCACCAAAGGAAAGTAAATGAAATTCCCAAACATAAATTTTATTTAAATTTTTTTGAATTAACTCGTTAAAGAGATGGGAACGTTTCAGGCCTTTAGAGAGCGAAGCACCCAAATACTTAAGGTAAGTGTTGATGTTTAAAATTAGTGATATGCATGATTTGATTGATTTTATTATTGGAGATTCTAGAGGAAGTGATAAAATAGCTTTTGTTATCATTGATAGAAAAGACACTTTCTCAACCAAATTTATTTAAAAAGACTTGAGATGCTTGATGTGATGAATAGAAGCATTGCAAAAAGTTAATGAAATTATCTGCAAAACTTAAATGGGAAACTAGAAGACCACCAAAAGTTATGTAGTACATACTAGGATTGTTTAAGAATAAATCATTAATGCTCCTAGATAAGTACTCAATAGCAATAATAAATAAAGCAAGAGATAAAGGATCCCTTTAACCATATGGAAGAGGGAAAGAAAAGCTTCCCATTAAGAAAAATAAAAACTAGGCATTATTAATATAATTTTTAATTAGAAAAAAAATTTATTAGAAAATTCAAATAAATTTAGAATATGGAAAAAGGAAATCCCAAGAGATGTTATCAAAGGCTTTTAATAGAATTTTGTTGTCTCTAGTCTTGGCGTCAAGATCATGAATTAATTCTTGGGCAAGTAAAATGTTGTCAGAAATGGATCTACCTCTACTAAAACCAATTTGGTTGAGAGAGATAATTCTATTAAGTAAAGGACTAAGTCTATTGGTAAGAATTTTGGAAATCAGCTTATTGAAGAAGGTGCAAAGACTAATAGGTCTAAAATCACTCCAATAGTCAAGATTATCTTTCTTTGGTATGAGAACAATAGGAGTACTAGAAAAATATCTAGTAAAAGGATTACCATTATAAAAGTCAATCATAGCCTCAATCAAATCATATTTAATGATAAACCAACATTTTTGAAAAAATTAAGTAGTGAAACCTTCCAGACCAGCAACAAAATCGACGTTCATGCTATTTAGAACTTTGAAAATTTCATCTATATTAGGCACAATGGTAAGCAGATCATTATCATCATTAGTAATAATAGAAGGAATCAAGTACGATTGAGAAATAGCTTCATAAGATCAATTCTTAATAAGCATATTTCTAAAGTAATTAATAATCGATTCTTTAATATCATTATTCTCCATAATCTAATCTCCATGTTCATTTTTAATTTTTTTAATATTATTTAAAGCTTTCTTTATATTAACCAAAGCTTGAAAATACTTAGTACTTCTCACAAACATATATTTCTTCTTTTGGTGCCAATAAGTCTCTTCCATATTTTGGAAGTTAACAAGTTTATCTTTTATCGTCAAGTCATCTTAGAAGGATCAGACATAATAGAGACTTCAAGATCACAAACCAATTTTTCCATATCTTTAATATTAGCAAAAAAGTTTTTAAAATAATGCTTGTTCCACCAGCCCAAATTTTTTATAACTCTTTTAAGTCTAAACCAAAGTCTATTCATCCCCATAATCGAATTATCAAGATGTGAAGAAGCTTTCCAATTATTAGCCACAACATTAAAAAAAATTAATATGTTGAATCCACATGTTTTGAAAACTAAAAGGAGATGGGTTTTTTAGTCTATTAGAATTATCTTTAATTGAAACTAGAAGTGGGCATGATCAAACAAGGTTCTGCTTAAATGGTCAATAGAAGTAATAGGATATTGAGTAATCCAATGAGTATTAAAAAGAATATGGTCCAACCTTTTCCAAAGTCTAGAGTTTTGCTAAGTATAATTAGAGCCTTTAAAGAAAATTTCAATCAAATTATAATCAAGGATCATATTGGAGAAATCTTACATGGAATGAATATTAGGAGAGTAATCACCACTTCATTCAGAAGAGAATAAAATGGTGTTGAAATCACCACCAACAAACCAAGGTTTGTTGATAGAGGTAACAAAATTCCTCAAATAATCTCAAAGAATATTTCTACTAGATCTATTACAACATGTATATACAAAAGAGCCCAAAACACAATAATCACCATAAGAGATTTAAGCATTGAAAACTTGATGAAAGTCATCAAGAATAGAGGCCTCAACAAAATTATTCGAAAAACACCAAATCATATTAGTAACATTAGAGGAAAATTTATTGAAACTGGTCATTCTAGCAACATGGTTACTTTTATTAGCATTAATAAAATGCTCCAGAATAATAAGAAGAGAAATATTATGAATGCGATAAAGATTTCTAATATGATTATTAATAGAGAGAGAGTACCAATCTCTAATGAGGTCAAACATATCACTAATGTTGAAAATGATGGTTTGTCTATCAATCCTTCTCTACATGATAACTTTCCTTCTCATGATAACTATAATGTTCAAGAGCATGAAAAAATGCAATTTCTCTCCCTATTCATTATATTCAAGTCTCTTTGCCTCTTCTTAATGCTGGGCATGGAAATGAGCATGTGAATTTTAATGGTAATTTGCATGAAAATTTGGAGATGGCTGAAAATCAAGAACAAAACTCTAAATCTGATCTTGGTATTTGTGCTATTAATGGTATTACTACCTCTCCTTCTCCTAGTCCCATGATTGACATTCATTATAATCCCACCCTTCAGCTTAATCCAGAGATTAAAGAAGGGAAAGTTGTGATTAGAAATATTTTGGCTGATTCTGATCTAATTCTTAGCACCTGTCGCCTCTTTGATGATACATTGGATAAAAATAGAGCTTTTCAAACTGTTCTAAAAAAGAAATCTTTTAAAGCAAAATTATTTCCTCATAACTCAACGAGATCTACTAGATCTGGATCTTCACCTCATAAATAATGACCTTTTGGCATTGGAGGGGTTGCCCTCTTTCTAATAATTTTACTTACTTATTTTCCTTTAGCTTATTTAATATTTCTTTTATGTTTAATTCTATTATTTGGAATGTTCGAGGGATTGGAACCCTCACTATCCATAATCATGTTAGAAATCTTTGTCATATTAATAATATATCCTTACTTGTGGTCATTGAACCTCTCATAAATTCTTCTAAGATCAATCATGTTGCTAGAATGCTCGATTTTAATAACTTTTTCTCTAATACCAGTAATAAAATTTGGTGCTTCTGGAACAATTTACTTAATGTTTCCATTTTAGATGATCTTCATCAAGTTTTTTATTCTTCCTATAATTGAGTTGGTAGGACATCCTTTGGGACAACTTAAGAAGTTTTGCTTTAACTATTAACAAACCTTGGTATGTTGGGGGTGATTTCAACACTATCCTCTCTTTCTCTCCTTCTCTCTATTCATTCTATGGAAGGATTCTCTAATATGATTCTTGATTGCAACCTTATTGACATTGGTTATTTTGGTTCTAATTACACTTGGAATAACTCTAAACTTTGGCAACACCTTGATAGAATCCTTTTTAAGTCTCATTGGATTAATCAATGACCTATTACCTCTGTTGAACATTTGAGTAGAACCTTATCGGATCATGCTCCTCTTTTTATTTCTGTTAAAAATAACTCTGAAAGATTATTGTCCTCTTCCTCTTTCAGATTTCAAAAAATGTGGATTCAGCACCTCAACTTTTTAAAAGTTGTTACCACCAATTGGGATGCCCCTTACACCCTTATAATTTAGTTAGCGGTATGATTAGATTTTGGTTTAAACTTAAAAGGCTTAAATAAAACCTTGTTTGGTGGAACAAGCATTGTTTTAAAAATCTCTTTATCAAAAATATGGAGCTTTTGGTTTGTAGTCTTGAAAATGTAGTTTTGACTCTTCTAAGTAGAAGGATTTGAATGAAGCCAAAGATAATGGGTTAACTATCAAAATATGGAAGAAACTTATTATTAAAAGGCTGTAGTAGTCATATTATATATGGGCAAAAATACAAGGTATTTTCATGCTTTATTCAATAAAAAGAGAGCTTTAAGCTCCATCTAGAAAATTAAAAGTGATACTAGAGATTGGATCTTGACTAATTAAATTATTGGTAATCACTTTTGAAATATTATTAACAAGAACCACACTTTAGATGCTATTTCTAGCTCCCATTTGAACCCCTCAACCATTACCAGTGATGACAATCATTTGCTTACTAGGTTTCCTACAGAAAAGGAGATTGGTAAAATTCTTAATAACATGAATACTGATTCTGTTGTTGATCCTGAAGGTTATACAACACAATTTTTCCACGCTATTATTAAAAATGATTTAGTTGATGTGTTATTGATTTCTTTACGTAATCCTCTTCCTAGATATTTTACTAGTACTTGTTGTCCTTATACTTAAAATTGAGAATCATGAATCATGGAGTGATTTACCTATTAGTCTTTGCACTTTCTTTCATAAATTGATTGCTAAAATGCTTGCTAATAGACTTAGTCCTCTTCTCTAAAAAAATTATCTCCCTCAACTAAAGATTTGTTAGAGATAGAGTTATCTCGATAACGCTTCTTGCTCAAGAGTGATTCATGATTTGGATGCTCCTAATAAGGGTGGTAACATCCTATTTAAATTAGATATTTCTAAAGCATTTGACAACATCTCCTGGGATAACGTTCTTCTTGCTATCTTTTATGTTATTCTTAATGGTCAGGGCTTAGGTTTTTTCCCTTCTTCTCATGGTTTGAGGCAAGGTGGCCCCTTGTCCCCTTCCCTATTTATTATTGCTATGGAATATCTTTCAAGGAGCTAAAATGACCTTTCAACAATAATCCTTACATGATTTTTAGAACTCTTGGTGGTTTACTTGTCTTCTATCTTAGTTTTGCTAATAATTTCAATATTTTTTGTAATGATTCCATCCATCACATTAAATGCATTAAGAATTTCTTAAATAATTTTGGTAAAAAAAGTGGAAACTGGAGAAACTAAAGATTCCAGTTTTAATTAGTTTTAGGATTTAGGGTTTAGGGTTTAGGTTTAGGTTTAAGGCAATTAGGTTTAAGAAATTCTTAATGCTTTTTATCTAGTTTAGGGTCAAGTTGAACTTCGATTAATATTTAGTATTTCATCTACAAAAAGAGAGCTGGCATTATCAAGGTATTTCATTAAATTTTTAAACTCACCATGATTTAGTCATTACTTTCTAATTAATTTCATCTAAAAAATAATTACAATAGATTTTGAATTACTCTTTTCTCTGAATTTGGATTTATTTGGGAATCTTAATTAGCTAATTATCTTTTAATTAGGTCATCAATTAATCTCAAATTTTTGAGATTCATTTTAGAGGATGACCTCTGTCTCCACTAATTTTCTTGAGATTTATTGAGGGCTCAATTGGAAAAATTGTTATTTCATTCCCTAATTATCTCTTTCATGTAATTAAGAGTAACTAAGGTGTGATTAGTAGCTTTACCTTATGATTAGGATTAATTAAGGTCAAATCCAGTAAGAATGAGGTTTATGAAATAATTTTTGGGACATTTCCCCCAAGCATTCCCTAAACATCTTCTCTCTTTAATCTCCTCTTAATTAAGGGTCAATTCAATAATTATCCCCTTAATCAATTTTCAAAAATTCTAAAAAGTTTTAGAATTTAATTAATCTATCTTGGGTAGATGCTTAGGTGTTTAATAACTTAAGTTCAAATTAAAGAAATGAAAATTCTATTCACATGTGTGAAAGGATATTTTGAAATTACTTAAGCTAAACCTCTTAGTTTAATTAACTTTTAATGATGAGCCAAATTGCATTAGGCCTTTTCATTATTAGGTGCATTGGAAATTCAAATTCCTTGTGAGTTTTATGTCACCTCATTGGCTCATAATTATTTAGTTAATTAAGTTACTCAATTCATACCTTAACATAATCAATGCTTAAAAATGGATTTAATTATCTAAAATTAAAAAAAAATACAAAACACATGTGGGAATGAGTTAGGAACAGCAAACTCATTCACCTTTTCAAAATAAAATCAAACCTCAAACTAAACAAGGAATCATTTTGAAATTCATTTTGATTTATTCTAAATTTTCTTATTCTATAAGAATGTCTTTAAGATTTGAGTGAAGTGAGTTTGTTTGCATGCTTTTATTACTTTGGATCTTTCCCAACATATTAAGTTGTATGCCATGTGATTTCATGAATTCATAATTTTATGTTTCAAATTTTAAAATAAAATTATTTACTTTGTGTTAAATGTGCATGTGTTGGCAAAAGGAAAATATGAGTGGCTATTATCACTACTAAATCTAAATTATTTTCAAAATACATAAATCAAATGCCAAATCTGAAAGTGTGTTATTCATATCTTAATTATAAGCTTGCATGTGATGAATTATAAAAGTATGCTTAGTATAGGTTTCCTCTCTTTCTTATGTTGGTATAATTTTGAATAGGAATTTTGGTGAGATATAAGATTTATTTGAAAAGGACATAATGCTCACCTAATTTCATATCTTATTCATCTTTATGCTACCATCTAAGAAGGTTTACCTACACTTACATGCATAAATTGCATAAAAAACAAATCCATTAAACAACTTTTGCATCTTTTCTATTTCATTTTTTTATATACATGTTTGTATTTAAGGAAAGTGGTATCTGGACAACCCAGGTTAGGCTTTAAGTAGCCCTAAGTAGGTCTTATACCTTACACCTCTGGTCAACAATGGCATTGTACTCACTTATGCCTTTCTTACTTTCATGTATGTATGTGAAATTTTGGATAAGGAGAACTTTTTCTACTTAAGATAAATTATGCACATTCAATCTCTAAATTTTTTTAAAATGGATTACTTAGCATACATCATAAAGTATGTTAATTACCCTCATTTCTCATGTATAGATATGCTTAGCATCCATACATATGCATGTTATATATGTTGGGAAAGAAATGAAGTAATGTGTGTTATGTGAATTTTGATTCATTTTATTTAATCTTAAAATGTCTTTCTTTTTGAATAGGTTTGTTTAGAGTTTATCTAAACTTAGGATTGATTAAAAGATGAAATCAAAACATTCACCTAAATGAAATTAAAATATGAACCTACTTTAGAAAATTACTTAAGATTAGAGAAAAAAAAAGAAGTTCTCTTCTCTTTCTCTCTATTCATAACTTAGTAATTAATTGTATGTTTCACTTAAACCAAATCAAAATATAAAATAAAATTAACCCAAAATACTTAAACAACTTAAATGAAACCCTCCTCTAAGTTGAACATGTTCTTGACACTTAGAAAATTTGAACCTAAAGTCATAGCTAAGCATATCACACAAACCTTCAAAGCACACACATTAGCTTAAGTCACCACTTCTAACCTTAGGTTAGGTCGGTGCATGGTTTAATATTTCTTTTATTTTGTGATATATATTTTATACTGATGTTAAGGTGAATGCTCGTAGAACGAATGGTAGGACGTGCTTAGTCTAACTATTCTTTTCTTCAGGGGATAGGGGATTGTGCTTAAGCGGCACTCATTAATAAAAACATAAATGCTTTTGCTTGCAGGTACACCTACAATGTCAGTTTAAATAGCAATTTTATATTTATAGCTGACTTTATTTAAAGCTATTTAGGCTCCTATTATTGTAAAAATTTGGCAGCATTTTGGTAACATCCCGGGGTCGTCTCCATGTAGGGGGCTACCTCGGGGGTGTTTTATACCCCTAAGCATAATCCATAGGCCAGGTGGACTTAGTCACCCATGTGTAGGGTGATAAGTCCAATATACATGCTTGAGATTTGTGTGATGTGGTTTAGTTAACCTTTATTTTGCAAGTGTTAGTTAAATTTGCACTTTTCCTTTTCATGTAAAAATTTGTATAATTAGAATTTTTGGAATAATTGTTATGAGAATTAGGATGAATATTGGTCATAAGATCCTATCTTATGCACCATGTGAAGCTTTGTAGCATCTACCATCCAACCATCCAAAGGAGGAACCAAAAAAAAAAGAAGAAAGAAGAAGAAGAAAGAAAGAAGCAAGAAGAAAGAAAAATAAAGCTTGAAGATCCTCATAACAATGAATTCCTTTGCTTAATTGTAATATTCATTTGTAATCCAGGTTGTATAAGGGTAGAGCTCGACTACCCACATTTAATATTTTTGAGTTTGTGCGGTGGTGCCAACCTTCTTTTGCATTTTATAAGTTGATTGATGATTTGTTTAGCTTTTGCATTAAGTAGCATGATTTTTTTAGTTTCTTCTTTGTTTTATGTATGGCCTGGATGTGGATTAGGCTCTTTAAAAAAAAATAAATCTTTTAGCCAGCTTAACAACTCAAATAAAAAAAATTAAAATAACTCATAACCTCACATAAAGCCTAGGATTAAAATCAAGATAAAAGAATTAGCAACCCCTTAGCTGGATGAACATTTCTTTATAATATCATGTACAAATGCATCTTATTTCACTCTTGATTGGAGGGCTTCCACCTTTACCAGAGAACTCGGCTTGACTTTTGAGAGCCATGGTGGAAACTCTCCTCCTCCATTCTCACTGATTTTTGCCAATAATCTAATTTCTCATTAATCATAAAATCCTATTAGCGAAATAAAATGATTGTCCAAAATGAAAATAAAATGAAATTTGAATTGCATTAGATTTAGGTCATTTGAAACATGTCTCTCTATATGATCTAATCTCTTTAGGGAGTAAGTTTAAGGACTTAGTCTCTTTTTAAATAATAGCAGTCTAGTTATCTTGCATAAGCATAAAGACTTGCCTACATGTATTTAAAATCGTAAGAGTTAGTTGGCAGTCACCCCCAGGCGGTTGTAAGTCCAAGCTGTCAGGCGATTTTTCCTCTGTTGTGGAGGTAAACTAATTACTCATTTTTGCCTTAAATTTAGGTAGTGCTTCCGGCCCTCGCCGAAGCTCCCTAGATTTAGGTTCTGAGGTTGCTTCTCCCCTTTGTGGGCCATAAGTATAATTCTTCACCTCTTAAGAATTTTTTTAATCTTGTGTTAAGAAATCTGAAGCCCTAAAATTCTAATGAAAAATTCAACTTAAATAAATTAAATCAATTTCTAAAATGTAAAACTCAACTATAAGATAGTTTGAGATGCCCGCTAGGTTTCCTAGTATCGCTGACATCTCCTACTTATCTTCCATTTTGGCTTCGATAATTAGTCCATTTTTTGATCAATCTCATTTGATCTTCAAACATAAACAAATCGATTAATAATCCTTCCTATTAAAATCTTCAAAGACAACAATCATTTACCTTAATCAAGAGTTTTTTCTAAGGGATCCCGTCTCTTAGGATGTAATTAACTATGGGGGCTTACCCCTGTAGGGAACTTAACAACGATTTAAAATAAACCATGCTTTACTTTTCCATATAAAGTAAGAGAAGAATCTCTGGTACATATGCATACCCATTATCTTTAGGAGTCCTTATTGAGGTGATTGGTTCCATTAAAAGGTAGTTCTCTCATTACTTTTTTCATATAAAGTAGAAGAATCTAGTACATATCTCATCATCTTTAGGAGTCCTTATTGAGGTGATTGATTCCATTAAAAGGTAGTGATTTTTATGTCTCGAGTACTACACTATTTCCTTGGTGACGTATCTGATCACCTTAATAAGTACATCTACGGATCTGTGTGGCATCTTAACAAGGCAAATTTCTATACAGGTGTTGCCTCTTTCATTTCTCACAAACGATTTTCTCCACAAATTTTTCTCCACAAATTTTCGACTCCGCTGAGGATGGTTCCTCTCCATCTTTTATAAATGATCATTGTCTTTGAGTATCGATAGTGGGTTTGTATTTTGGTATGAATCCAAGACTATCATTCTTTCTATTGGCACTTAGCTCATTTCATTCTTGAGTTGAGTTAGCCAACATCTTTAGGCTTTAGAACCGCATTCTTTGTTGGTCTTAAAACCTGTTGAGTCCTCCAATGGGTAAAAATGAAAAGATCTAAATAAAAAAGAAAATATCTTTAAGACTTCCTCCTTATCATTTTCATGATAAGAAAAGGTTCATCCTAAAAATAATAAAATTTTTCATAAAAAAATTTGCTTTTCAAAAGCACCTTTTCAAAAAAAAATGCACTTAATAAAATATTTTTCCCAAAATTTTATTACCCTCATTTAACAATTGTCATAATTGTTACATGTAGGAATTTTCAAAAATAAAATTAATAATATTTTTCAAAAGCACAAATAAACATCTTCTTTCAATTCACTTTGATGAAGATTTCATTTTCAAAATAAAATGAACAATCATGTTTTCCAAAAATCACAATCATAATCATAAAGTTTTCAAAAGCACACATGAATTTTTCTATTCAATTCACTCACATTTATTGAATGGAAAGTTCATTTGTAAACAAAATTAAACTTTTCAAAAAAAAAAAAAAGCACACATGAATCTTTCTATTCAATACACTCACACTTATTGAATGGAAAGTCCATTTGTAAACAAAATTAAAATTTTCAAAGCACACATGAATACCTTCATTTAATATACTCAAATTTATTAAATGAAGATTTCATTCCCAACAATAAAATAAAATATCTTTTAGGAAATCCCACTTAAGAATATCTCATATATGTTTTCAAGTTGGAATTCCTCTCTTTCAAAAAACAACAATCACATACAAAAAAATTTATATTTCAAAAATAAGATTGATCTCCATTCCACATACCTAAATTTGTTGAATGGAGGTCCCCTTTTCAAAAATTAAAACTTCAACAATCATATTTCAAAATTTTCTAAACACATTTGGAACCTCACTTAACATAACCAAATTTGTTAACTGAAATCTCCAAATTCAAAATTCAAAATTTTCAAACACATTTGAAATTTCATTTAACATACCTAAAATTATTAAGTAAAATTTCTAAATCCAAAATCCAAAAATTTTTCAAACAATATTTTGAAATTTTACTTAACATACCCAAATTTGTTAAATGAAACTTCCAAATCCAAAAATCAAAATCAATAATCATATTTCAAAAAAATTTGTTTTTAAAACATACATTTGGAATCCCACTTAGCATAATCAAATTTGCTAAGTGAAGTTTCTAAATCCAAAATCAAAATTAACAATCACATTTCAAAATTTTCAAACATTATTTGGAACCTCATTTAACATACCCAAATTTGTTAAGTGAAGTCTCCAAATCCCAAAATTCAAAAAAATTTCAAAACATATTTGGAATTTCATTTAGCATAATCAAATTTGCTAAGTAAAGTTTCCAAACCCAAAATCAAAATCAACAATCATATTTCAAAATGTTTTAAACATATTTTGAATCTCACTTAACATACCCAAATTTGTTAAGTGAAGTCTCCAAATCCAAAATTCAAAATTTTCAAACATATTTGGAACTTTAATTAACATACCCAAATTTGTTAAGTAAAGCTTCCAAATTCAAAAATCAAAATTTTCAAACACCTTTTGGAGCTTCTTCCCTTAGCATACCAAATTTGTTAAAGAGAATTTTTCATTTATCAAGACCAAAACAAATCAAAATTTTAAACACACCACTTGAAATTTCATTTAGCATACTCAAATTTGCTAAGTGAAATTTTCATTTCATAAAACTAAGTGGGACTTCCTCTTTAGCATACCAAATTTGCTACAAGTTGAATCTCCACTTTCAATCACCTCAAAAACAAAACAAAACACTTAGGATTCTCTTAGATTACCAAATTTGCTAAAGGATCCTACCCTTTTTCAAAAATCAAAACATTCCAAACAAATGAAGCACTTGAGATTTTCTTAGCATACCTAAATTTTCTAAAATCTTATTTTCAAAAATCAAACAAAACACACTTGGATTCTTTACTTAGCATACCTAAATTTGTTAAGTAAGATCCAAACTTTTCAAAATCAAAACAAATCTACATAACTAAACAATCACTTTTACTTCACTTAGCATACCTAAATTTGCCAAGTAAGAATTCCAAAACATTCAAACAAAACAAAATCAATTTGACTCTTATTTTAACATACTCAAATTTGTTAAAGAAAAAGGGTCCTCATCACAAAAATTCAAATTCAAAACAATGAACTAATGGAAGCATCCTATCAAAATTTTGAATCTATATTTCAACATACTCAAATTTGTTGAAGTTTGGATTCATATTCAAATTCCTCCTTCAATCAATCTCTTCAAATCTATTTGAACCCCACTTAAACACTTTCAAGTTGTTGGATGTGGGTTCAAATTTTTAAAATTTAAAATTCAGAATTCAAAATCTATGGAGACAGAAACTGATGCAAGTTCATTTCTCATTGCAAATTCTTTTCGATTAGTGTGGTATAGTTCAGTGTAGTTTACTACAGTCAGTGCAATGGTCAGTTCTCAGAAATTTGTCTTTACTTTCCCTCACGGTATGAATCTAGCTCTAGATCAAGCTCGTCTAGACCATACCCACTTGATCCACTTTAGACGGGGATTTGAGGGGGCCAGGATCACTTGTGAGGGCATTCCTCTCACCACAGTCAGCTGGAAGAAGGTGGCCAAGCAAAAGCCAGTCATCAGGGTAGATTTTTCATCTGATTCAGATATCTCCTCACTAAAGAGGAAAGTTGTGGTAGTACCACAGACTCCAGCTATTACAGTTCCAGCAGTATCGATTCTAGTTGCAGTTCATCCTATAGTTGCCCATGTTGCCCGGTGCGGTAGCACCATCTCACCTCTGGGTAAGGCTCCCCTGATTTCAGGGCTTGCCTCCCCGACATTTGAGTATGAATCTAGCTCGCACTCCTCCCGTCCTACTCATACCTAGCGTAGGAACAAGAACCATATAGTCAAGCGGTTCCACACTCGGATAGCTAGATGCGATTAGATCGGATGGAGTCTCCCATGATCACTTTACCACTGATTACGGAAAACTAGTTATCCTCTCTCAGGATTAGACAGAGAGGATGCTAGGAGGATCCGTTCATCACCTCCTCCAGTGGTGCACTTACAGCCAGCAATTTCTAGGAGTAGGAGGTCATGCCGGCTTCCTCGCCGGTGGCGAGCGCAGACGCCGGTTGATACCCAGTTTGATCTACGATCTGTTATCCTCCACAGCGTAGGGAGGCAGATCTGTCAGGAGAGGACCCGTGAGGCCCATACATCACACATTACTAGTAGGGAGCGATGGAGGTTTATCCATCAGTCAGCCGCTTCTACTTTGGTTGATTTTCCAGCTCGGCGCACTACCCGCGCCGACCATACTGATAGTATTCTCCTCACGGGGACCAGCCACCACAGGAGAGCAGTTCCTGTGCACAAAGAGTCGGTGGTGTCTCCACCCTACCGCTCTACCCCACGTCCGCCATCGCTAGTGCAGGCTCCAGCATCTCTCATTCCATCAAAAGCCATGAAGGCCGCATCCGAAGAAAAACATACCCCGTTGGTGATCCGGCTACAGCCAAGGGATCCTACTCCTCCAACACTACCCATTATGGTAGGGTCAAGCTCTCCTGCTCTACCTTCTGCCCCAGTGGTGGTGCGGAAGGAGTGCCGACCTCGGAGCATCATGGTCGTTCCTTCACCAACTCCACTCATACAATCAGATGGGGAGATGGTGATAGTTTTCACAGATATTCCAGATGACAGTTCAATTGTAGCAGTGGTAGAGGATCATCCTAGGATTTTTACCCCTATTACAGCCAGTATCAATTAGAAGTATCATCCTTAATGAGTCCACAGATTGACTCCCCAACTATGGCGGTGGTGCTCTCTCTGCATGATAGTGATCACATTGACCAAACTTTTGTACTGGTTAGATGGATCCTTAGATGAGATAGTTGCATATGAGAAGAATGAGATCTTAGTACTGAGAAAGAGAGTCGCGATCCCAACGAAGATGACTTGATGGGGAATTCAGCTGGAATATGCATGGTTGACACTAGAGAATCTCTTCTTAGGGAGCAACAGGTCATGGAAGGTGATGAGGTTGATCAAGAGGATACCGCAGAATCAGCCCAACACTTCCGACTTCAGTTAAGGCAGAAGGATGAGCAGATTGATAGAATGGCACGTCAATTACAGGACTTGTTAGCAGCTGTGACATTGCTTCAGAAACAAACCCCTCCAGTTCATCCTATTAAAATTGATGTCAGTCAGCCTGAGCTAGTGCATGTCTTAGATCCAGATAAGACTCTGCCTCCCGTTGAACAAGGTAGCACTAGCCTGTATAGGAAGGTAGTGGATAGTACCTCCATACAAGAAAAAGATCTAAAATCTATGGTTGAGCAACAGGTGAAGGAAGCTTTGGCTCAAGCCCGGGATGGATCATCGGTTCCAAAGGGTAAACCCTACCCAGAGGAATTCAATGTTATCTAGTATCCCAAGGGTTTCATGCCTCCTTTCTTCAAAAGCTTCGATGCCAGTGGGAATCCGAGGCAACACATAGCTCACTTCAGAGCCAGTTGTTGTAATGCAGCTGGCAGATGCTTTACTCTTTAGACTCTTTGTCAATAGCCTAACGGGTATTATTTTTGATTGGTATGCTGAACTGCCCAACAATTTAGTAAATACATTTGCTGAGTTAGAGAAACTCTTCATTAAGAGATTTGTTGGAGCTCAAAAAAAGGTTACTGTAGGTGATCTCGTTGTAGCCCAATAGCACTCCGGTGAGTCACTTGTTGATTATATTCTCCGATGGCATAACCTGAGTATGAAGTGTGAACCACAGCTGTCTGAACAACATGTTATTGAGATTCTCTTGAAGAATATCCATGGTCTGGTCACCTTCATGCTTAAGGGCTTCACCATAAAGATATTTGAGAAGCTAGTCAATAAGATGGTTAGTCTACAAGAAGAGGTCAAACAGTTGCCTTTTCAAGATCAGTTGTCTAAGCATAAGCCGCAAGAGGGTTATGAGAAGAAACCTGGAGTAGTAGCAGCGATTGACAAGGGGAAGCAGCCAGCTAGAGATCAGTCTGAGAGACCACGACCTTAGCATCCTCCACCTCCTTTGCCACAACCAAGGCAGCCATATCAACTTCCACCACCTCCACAGCGCACGCCACCACCACCACGTGTTTCATATCCATAGCTATGGTCCACCTACTCTATTAGATAAGTTAAACAAACCTTATTCTTTTAAGAGGGAGGTAATAAAAAAATCTTTAAGAATCTCTTAAAGAAACTTGATTTTCAGCTACCCGAGCCCAGGAGACCGGAGGAAGTAGGCAAAAGTCATGATCCAAACTTTTTCTCTTACCACCGTATGCTAGGTCACATTTTGGAGGATTGCTTCACATTTAAGGACTAGCTTGAACACAGTTTCAAGACCGGTGATGTAGTTATCCCAAAGGAATACCTTGTGAAATAACCTTCCAATTCCATTAGGGTAATCCTTGGGAATACAAGTGATCCTATCAAAACCAAAGAAGGTTGAGACATTTCTTTGTCTAAAGCCTCTAAAAAAATAGTTCAAAAGATTAAGAAGCTTTCCTTGCAGGTGCCTGAGTCAGCTCAAACCTCCAACACCAAAGAAGGTTTGCAAGTTCCCACAACTCTTGGAAAGAGAGCTCAACATCGACAGCGTGATGTGTTGGGATAGCTCCTTAGCACGACCACCCATGTCCGACCTCCAACCTTGATTGCTTCCACACCGGTGACTTATTCCATTTCAGTCTTCTATTTCTTCTACTAGTAGAACAGTGAATAGAGCATCAAATCCCTTAATCCTCACTCTACTTGACTTCTACTTTGTACCTCCAAATAATTCTAAGAAATTGAAGAATAAAGCTAGTTTGAATTACATGTGTCTCTTCGATGAGTTGTCTTCTTTCTTCCCTAGATAACTCTTCAAGTCTAATTAATTATAATTCGATCTTCCTCTTTCGATTTTGGACCTTCCAACTCGAATACTATGGGTTCACCTCTTGAGATAGACTTGGAATCATCAGATTCCAAGAGTCCCATAGGAAGGCTAGGTGAACAGTGCGGTGGGAACCTTCCACCACCTAGATTACCAAAGTCAACCTCCATAGTGGCAAGGTTATGCCTCTAGGCAACACCTCAAGATAGAGGGAAATAAGTCATTGGTACTGAAGATCGAGAATCCCTTCCACAAGATGCTCCACTCTTGGATATGCATGTGAAAGACCAGTTGAAAATGGACTACAACGTCCTTTCACATCTAAGAAAGTTGTCATCTAAGCTAAGCATATATGATGCCCTTGTCTTATCTAAAGAGATGAGGGAGTCACTAATCAAGGCCCTCATTGATCCTAAAATATGCTTAGCTCAGCTAACTATTATAGGTGAGGAAACACATTATGCAAAAGAAACCCAAGGGATCACCTTCACAGATGAAGACCTTCTGCTGGGGGACTTGGAGCACAACGGTCCCTATACATCACAGTCGACATGGGGTTTAGACTCACTAGAATTCTCATGGATTAGGTGCATTAGTAAACATTATGAGTCTAAAGACCCTTTCCTATTTGAAGATCGACATCTCTACACTCCGAGGAGATAGGATGATGTTGAGAGGATTCAATGATCAAGGCGAGCGGGCTTTAGGTTCTATAGTGTTACCGTTGGAGATCGGTGATTGGAAGACTGAAGCCAAGTTCTACATCAATGATTCAAATATTTCATTCACTGCTTTGCTTGGTAGGCCTTGGATATTGTTCCATCCTCCCTTCATCAGTGCATTAAGTTCTGAAAAGATGAAATTGAAGCGGGAAGAAAAAGCCATTTAAATAGGTTGAGATCTATGAGGATGCGACCTATTATCTTCCTCAAAACATATTTTCTCATGAACTTGAACAAAATTCAAATGCAAATATAAAAGAAAAAGAAAATTAAGCAAAAGAAAAGATAAAAGAAAATGAAAAGAAAAAAAGAAAGTTCAAGTATACAAGAAAGGAGAATTGAAGAAGAAATGGATCTGCATATCACATTCCACCCACAGTTCATTCTGTCATATGAACATGTGGGTAGGATGTCTCAACCTCCACCAGGTAGAGACAGTTCTAGAGGTGGGAGACCCCCTAGTTGGCCTTCAGCCAATATAGATCATATTCCAGTTCATAGGAGTACCCCTACTATTCACATAGATTTGGAATCCAGCTCGGAGGATGAGTCTAATGTGATTAGTATACCAGTCAACGCCTCTCAGCGGGTTCCATTGGAGGTGACTTTTGATCCAGACCGAGATGAAGACTAGGCCTCCAAGCAAAGCAAAGTATTCGAATATGGTTTATGTGAAACTATTCGATAGCAATTGGGATATTTAGCTCTTACCTCACTTACATCCCAGAAAATTGAAGGTATAGTAGTTAAGGAAGTCCCTAAGTCTTCCAGTGACATGAAACAGAAGAGGTTCTTTTTGGGTTCATCATCCTCAAGTCCAGAGCTTGATGTAGGACTTGAGAAAGATACTTTTAAAGAATTAATGGAATTACCTTTTGACTTTTACTCGTCATGTGTTCAAAATCTTATACAAAAAAAATTTAGCTCCTCACACTTGGTCCAAGCACAGGTTAGAATACTTCGAAAAGCTATGGAACAATACATGCAGGGAAGCACAATCAAGAGTAGGACTAGGATTCGATACAGTGGATCCGGTCAATGATGAAGATTATTGTCTAGTTGTTACCAACCATTTGGAGTCTGACAGGTTCTTCTCACACATCCCCAACTCTTGTGAGAATGTGTGTTTAGAAACTTCAGATGATTCAGACAATCTCCAAGTCAAAGAGGCACTGCCAGAGTTTGAAGAGAAAATTCATTCAACAATCAACAAGCTTAAAGAAATCAACCTTGGGATAGAAGAAAATTCTCGCCTGACATACATCAGTTCGTTGTTGAATGAAGAAGAAACAAATGACTTAGTTAGGCTATTGACTGAGTTTAAAGACTGCTTCGCATGGAGTTATGAAGAAATGTCTGGATTACTCCTAATGTAGTAGTCCACAAGCTAGCAATAGACCCAAACGTTACCCCTATTAAGCAAGCTCCTAGACCCATGCGATTAGAAATTGAACAATAGGTCATTTAAGTCAAAATGGCCGTGATTTCATTGGGGAAAAAATATCTACAGTTAGCTGTGTCGCAGTTAAGAAGAAGAATGTTCAAATTCGCATTTGTGTCAATTTTAGGGACTTAAACAAAGTATGTCCTAAGAATGAGTTTCCTCTTCCTATACCAGAATTAATGGTGGATATCGCCTCATCTCATGCAGTCTTCTCTTTCATGGATTGATTATCTAGCTATAACCAAATCAAGATGTCTCCTAAAAATGAAAAAAATACTTTTTTTGAACCCCGATCAGAATCTTCTGTTATAGGGTCATGTCTTTCGGCCTTAAAAATGCTAGTGCTACATACCAACGGGTCATGACTCAGATCATCAATGAACTTATCCATCATCAGGTTGAGTGTTACGTGATGATCTAGTAGTCAAGAGTAGCGAAAAGGAAGACCACCTCTTTGACTTGAGAGTAGTTTTCAAATGGTTAAGATAATATAATCTTAAAATGAATCCCCTGAAGTGTGCATTCAGAGTCGCTTCAGGAAAATTCTTTGGGTTTGTTGTTCGACACTGGGGAATAGAAATAGACCTGAAAAGATTAAAGCTATCTTAGAAATGTCGTCTCCTAAGAGTTTAACACAACTCAGATCCTTTCAAAGATGACTTTATCTCTTCTAAACCATTCTCGATGCACTTGTCAAAAAGGACATCATGTTCAAGTGGGATGACAAGTGTCAGCATGCCCTCGAAGACATCAAAGAGTACTTGGTGAAACTGCCAGTTCTAGCAGCCCCTATCCCAGGCAGGCCGTTGATCCTTTACACTGCATTGGATGACTCTCTTGGCGCTCTGTTGGCCTAAGCCAACAACTTGGGGAAGGAAAGCGCTCTTTACTACCTCAACCATCGTCTGATTCCTGCTGAAACAAACTATCCACCTATTGAGAAATATTGTCTAGCTTTTATCTTTGCATCTCAGAAATTACGGCACTACATGCTTTCTCATAAGGTGAATTTGATCTCACGAACAAATCCACTGCAGTACCTCATGACACAGCCAACACTTTCCGGATGTTTGGCTCGTTGGTCCATGATACTCTCGCAGTTTGATATCACATTTATAGCGAGGGCAGCTCTAGTGGATTTCTTAACGGACCCCACTTCCCATTCTCGCTTAGTGGATCTCCCGATGAATAAATCATGAACTTAGGGGAGGCCGGCAACCGCCGATGGAAGATGTATTTTGATAGTGTAGCTTTTTTCTTAAAAGTGACGATCTATTCTCCCAGGAAAGGCAAGAGTATGAATAGTTCTTTTAACTTCGAACCGTGATGTGATGCGATACTCATACTATCTTTCCAACCCCTGCACCAACAAAAAAGCCGAGTATAAGGCTTTGATTGTCGGTTTGGAGTTAGCCATCACTATCAGTGTCAAGAGCATTAACATTTTTGGGGACTCTCAGCTAGTCATCAACTAGATTGTTGGGTCCTACCAAGTTCTCAAACCCAAGCTTCGTCATTACTACCATGAAGTATATGAAAGTCACTATATCTACAAGGTTCCCCGAGCAAAGAACGCAATAGCAAATGCCTTGGCAAAACTTGCCAAAAAATTTGCATGTCCGGAAGATGAGTCCATTTCAATAAAAGTCCAAAATTGACATATCTTATCCCTTATTGATTCCGAACTCATCGAGAAACTTTCTCTTGAGGAAAGGTTGTCGTTGCCAAAATGGACAAGGAGCTGGATTGGAGGCAACCATTCATAGATTACTTTAACACCGGCAAACTACCTAAAGAGAAATCACAAGTCCATCAGGTTAAACAGAGAGCTCTCTCCTACGCTGTTGTTAATGGCACCATGTACCGCCGTTCCTTTGACCAAATATGGTTACGTTGTTCAGATAAACACGAATCCTATGGCATTGTAACCGAGGTACATTCAGTCTATATCATCTAAATCCGATCGAAGATGAGAGAAGATCAAAAGACTTGGATATTCGGCCTTCTATGATCACAGTTATGGATGTAACTAGGAGTTGCCATGTGTGCATGTGCTCCACCAACCACCCAACATTCTACACCCTATATTGGCTTCATTTGAGTTTGAGTGTATATTGTAGGTCCGATCGATCCTCCTTCTTCCAAGGGGCATCGATTCATCTTACTTCCAAGTGGTGGAAGCCATCCCACTCGAGAGGTTACACTCACCATGTGCTTGATTTTCAAAACTATATCGTATATAGGTTGGTGTCTGTATATGATAATGATACTACATTCGAAAGAAGGAAGATCAATAGCTTTGCCAGAAAATATGGTATAGATTGGAAATACTCCACCATCTACTACCCTAGGGCTAATGGCTTAGCAGAAGCATTCAACAAAACTCTCATCCAGATACTGAAGAAGACTCTTGATAACAACAAGCGATAGTGGAACGAGCAGTTAGTTGAATCTTTGTGGGCCACATACCCAACTGTCACTTTTTTGTGTATGGGTCCAAGCCATTCCTTTTAAGTTCAACTCAGTCACTAAGGATAACATTGGGTAACAAGATCACTACAGAGCAAAATGCAAAGTTGCGATTAAAAGAGCTTGAAGTTTTAGAGGGAAGTCACCTACGGGCGTGCCAGAACCTCAAGTTGTACAAGGCCAAAATGATTCAAGCTCACAACAAGGCCCTAGGTCTTTAGGAGAACTTGTGTTAGTCCTAAGGAGACCAATTGTTGCTGTCGAAAGATGAGAGGTAAGTTTGAACCCACTTGGGAAGGCCCCTATGTCATAGAGAAGGCCTAACAAGAAGGATCTTATCAGTATATTGATTGTAAAGAGGAACACCTGATGCTTCCAATTAATGAGCTCTATCTAAAGAAATATTACCCATGAAATAAAACTTGTTTGAAAATAATTCATTAATAAAAAGAACAAAATCATTCCATTCAGCAAATCTCTCTTCTTTCAAGTTTTGTTTGCTTGTCTTACAAATCCATCGTAACGTGTTTAGGGTGGGTGTAAGAGTCCCCCAGTGGTATCTTATTCCTCTTTCACAACACAAATACAATCTCCTGATGCTATTAGAATAGGTGTAAGAGAACCCGAGAGACATCCTATTTTGATTAGCATAACTAAGTTAGGTGTGAGAGAACCCAAGCGGCATCTTTTCTTAGTGGGAATTCTTGTTGTCATCTGTGGCAACATTTCATAATTTCCCAGCGTGTTAAGGTAGGTGTAAGAGTCCCCGAGAGGCATCTTATTCCTTTTAGCACATGCACAACAACAAATATAAATATTTTATCTTGAACTACTTGATGTGGGAGCAAGCCCCCTGTGGCACACACTCATTAGCTGCTCTAGGTCGGGTCTACATGCTACCTCGCTAGTATGTCATCCAGTGGTCATTTGTTGGAAAATATGACTCTCCGCACTTTTTCCTAATTTAACCATTACAAACCAAAGAGCGCATTGTTAGTATGGTTTACTTCACTATCCAGCCAGTAAGCTACCTCATGGTTGACTTTGTTTAAGAAGATGTGAGTCTCTGTGCTTTCTTCTTGAACTAGCAATCATGTTCTAACTAGGTTGAGTATTTTTGAGGTTCAGGATAAGTCCCCCAGAGCCTCATTTCCTCTTGACTAATTCTTGAGTTGATCTAAGTCCCCCAGTGACATTCACTTAGTAGTCGTTCTAGGTTGGATAGCTTTTCGGCGCGGACTATCCCGATCGGTTCTATTATGGGAGGATGTGAGTCCCGAGCTTTCTTCCTAGAATGATTGTTTTAAACCGATGGGCACCTTGGTTGATGTTACTATGATGACTCACCCGGTGAGTACACCACTCTTGGCAGATATAAGTCCACGTGCTTTCTCCTTGAGTTGGACATCAAATACCTATTGAATTTATGACTAGCCATGTCATTTTCTCTAGGGTGTTGGATTAAGCCTTTAGCGATCCCATGGGAACTTTATTTGGATCAAATCCTTTGCGACCCCATTTAAACACTACCGGGTTACTTTTGGAATAGATAGTCTCCCTTTCCTGGTAGCCACCCCTGTGGTTGGAGAATTTGTTCAGCGGATGTGTAAATTCTCCCTTGGTTTAGTAAATCTGAGATAAGCCTAGGCTGATATAAACTCCTTCTCAGTTTGATCCCTCAAACTAATAGGGTCCACAATAAAACAAACTAAAACAAACAAACAAAATTTTCTCTTGTGGATTAGGATTCAAGCCCCAAAAGGGCCCCTTCTCCCAAGCAGGCATCCTATCTTTAAGGCGTGTCGTGATCCCTATAGGAATTGTACTACACAGTTAAGATAAATCCCTCGATACTCACTCCGTAGCCCTTAAGTCGTTCAATCTATTTTGCCATAGCGAGTTAACGTCATTCCGCTTTGAAAGATATAAGACTATGACGCATTCTTTCTAGCATGATTGTACCAGGCGACCAGGTCAGTTCAATTTGTTGCTCGAAGCAACCGATCACTCCAGTGATCTTTTCTAGTGGAAGATGTGAGTCTATGAGCTTTCTTCTCTTCAATTGATCATTGCAAACTGAAAGACACTCCTTTGATCGGATAGTTCTCCCATCAGTCGGGAAGCTACTCCCTTTGTTTCAGTAAATCTGAGATAGGTCTAGGCTTCTATAAGCTCCTTTTCAATATGATCCATCACAAACCATCAGAATCCACAAACAAATCTAAAAAATGAAATCAATCTTGATTATTCTTGAGCTGATCTAAGTCCCCTAGTGGAATTCAGTCAATAGTCAGCCCCAAGTCGGGTTCGATTTGTTCCCCAAAGCAACTGATCACCCCAATGGTTCCTTGTTTCTAGAAGATGTGAGTCCCCGTGCTTTCTTCTTAAGACTTAACCATTGTATACCAAAAGGCATTTCTCCTTGGTTGGATAGTCCTATCTTGTGGTTGGTAGATTGCTCCCTTTGAATTGATAAATCTGGGTTAGATCTACGCTTCCATGCCCCCTACTCAATACAGTTAATCACAAACCTATGCAATCCATCATAATCAATCAAACAAAATCTAAAAATGAAATCAATATTGACTATCTTTGAGTTGATCTAAGTCCTCCAATGGCATTCACTCAATAGTCAGTCCTAAGTTGGGCTCAATCTGTTGCCTTTCCAATAGATTACCCCAGCAACTGGTCCTTACTTGGAGGATGTAAGTCTACTACGCTTTCTTCCTAGTACAACTGCTGCACATCGAAAAGCATCCCTTTGGTTAGTCAGTCCTACTACGTGTTTAGTAGACAACCCCTTTGGATTAGTAAATCTGAGTTATGTCTTAGCCTCCATGACTCCCACTTAGTGCAGTCTATTGCAAACCAACAGGGTTCATCAAAATCTAGAAGTTTATCGAGCAAAGATGTCCAAGGCTTTTGATCATACAGTGCGACATCAAACATTCCAAAAAAAGGAATTGGTCTTGGTGCTGAGAAGACCAATTATTCCTAATCGAAGAATTGGTGGAAACTTTAATCCTAATTAGGAGGACCCTTTTATCATCGAAAAAATGTATTAGGGAATGGCATACCAACTCATTGACCTAAATGGCGAAAGACTAATGTAGTCAATTAATTGTTGATACCTGAAAAAGTATTATACATGATAAATATATTCTCGAGGTACAACAGAAATCCCCCGGCAAGATAAGAAGCATTTTTTAGTATATTTATTTGAGTTGACATCGTACTTTATACCGAGATCCCTAAATAAATATACTTACTTAAGATGAAAAATAAATTACATAAAAATTTTTCTATTACACAAGGGGCATTTTTAGATTTCTATACATAGATGAAATCAATGTTACATGTTAAAACCTTCTTAAGATCAAATATATCAACGCAAATATTGATATCTTTTCTTAAATTATTATAAAGTTCTTTCAAAGTTCTTTAGAATTTCTCCTATAAAACAGGAGGCATTTTTATTTTATGTTAATTTTATTTGAGTTGACATAATGTTATAAAATGAGATCCTCGAATATATTCTGCTTCAGGTTGACATCGAGCTTTATACTGAAATCTCTAAATTTATTTATAATAATTATTATTAAATTTACAGGTTCTTGCAAGAACAAAAAAAAATTATTTCTGCGCATAAAAAGACAGCCCTAAATGTCAAAAATTTCTCTCCAAGATTCATCAAATGTCAGATATCAAGTCAAAAGAACTTCCAATTTCGGAAGCTTCAATCAACTGAGTTGGAAAAACATAGACCTCTGCATCTTCAAGTCTAGGACACAAATGGTTCTAAAGGTCGAACTCAACAAGCCCACGAATGATCGAGTTCCTGACGCTCTCCTCACTCAATAAGCCGTAAGAAAAGGCCACAGTGAAAGAGCCCCCGTTCATTAATCCGATGACTAAATCACCAACACATCATAGCTTAAGTCAAAGACTCAAGGAGGTTCTGAAGGTCTCAACAAACCTATAAATGATCAAGTTGCTAACGCTCTCTTCACTCAACAAGCCATAAGAAAAAATCATAGTGAAAGAGCTTCTGCTCGTCAGTCCAATGATGATAGTTGTTCAATCTCAAACCAGACCCAGCTTAGCGACTACAAGCAAACTAGAATCCAAGAGATTTTTCTACCTGATCGATAGACCAAGACAATCTGAAGAAACTCTCAATTCAGAGCTGTCTCAAATTAATCTTTATATTATCTGCAAGGTGATATTTAAATATATTCTTAAATGATCTGATCAAGCACAAAGCACAGATCAAAGTCAATCTCCTTATCAAGTTAAAAGCGGAAGCAGGCGAAGAAGCAATTCCATAGTTCATACAAAGCCGATAGTCGAACTAAAGGAATTTTGTAATTATTTAGTATGTTAAAGCACATATTGTTAGGATGATAACTTGACATTATAAACCTAATATAAGCCGGAAGGATGGGTCATCTGTATGCACCCTTCGAGAAGTCCATCAAGGCAACAAGCACATGACTGAAGACATACATATATTTCCTGACAAATCAATATATACAAATCAGATCAATCATTCATCAAGCTCATCAAGCTTACAGCTAAGACAGAAGGAATTTCAAATTTTAAAGTAAATAAACCAACTTCTCCATCCAACCCGATCAAACATGAAGCTAGGGTCGAGAAAATCTAAATTCATAAAGATACAAAAAGAGCTCTTTAGGGAACTCGTTGGCGTAATTTGAAATTCATGATTGAGAAAGATCAATATTTTCAACAATATGACAAAACTTCATGCGCCGTCACATTTGTTGGGGGGGCATTTGTTGACCCTCAATCTCCACTCCTTCGAAACAGGCAAAGGTTCACACGATCCCCCTCTTCTCCTCTTCATCCGACTCTCTCGCTTGGCTCCTCACACGTGAACCTGACAGAAGAAATCGCAAGGCTTTCGAAAGCTCTCCCCCTCTCTCGTTCGATCTCCCTCAATTATTCCCTCTTGTTTCTCTCAACCGCACACAGAAGAAACCACTCACGCCCGATCCTCCCTCAAAACTGAACAAAACCCCTCTCTCGTTCTCTCTCCAAAATACCGAAGGCAATCCCGATTCCCGTTTTCCCCAATGCTCTTTCCTCTCTTCGGTTTCCTTGAGCGATTCTCCTTGATTCCTTGAAGTCCTTGCTTTGGATATCCTTCATCCTTGGGCTCCTTTTCATTTGTTTTTTGCTCAAACACAAGCTCCTTTCCTTTTTTCTCAACCACGCTCTCATTTCCACTGACTCGATGGAAGATCCTCACCCATTTCCTTAAACAAGCTGATCGACCCTCTTTCTCAAACATTCCCTCATGATCTTCCTCCTCTATTCTCCTCCCATTCGAATCTCATTTTTTCTCTCAAATCGCAATGTAACTCAATTTATCAATCTATCCAAAACTTCATCTCTCAATTTCCCTCCTATTCCCTCAATTTTCCTTCAAATCGAATGCTCATTTGATCTGATTCCTAATGAAATTGAAAGATTGCTAATAAGCATAATCAAGGAATTCTTGGAAAATATTTGAAACATATTATTCATCTTATTAAATGCTCAAATTAGATCATAGAGAAATTGAACAGAGATAATAATGAGTTTGAAGATCGTCAATAGATATAAATGAGGGTCTATTGAAGATCCAAAAATTAGACAACTCTAAACAAAATAAAGCAATTAAATACTATTTCTATGGGATCTAACAAACTATTAGAACAGCTTAAAACTGCCACCGGATCTGCAATCTTTCATACAAGTAGACAGAAGACGATGCTAAGTTAAATTCTCCATGAATTATGGAGCATCTTTCAATCCAAAAAATTACGGAATTTCATTCTAATTATGATTTTCAAAGTCAATGATATTAATTAGATGAAATTATCTAAGCTATAAATTCCTGCATGCGCTTGGACATAGAGATTTAAAGTGCAAATTTTAATGTCTAAAAAGACTGCACAGGCTAAGTTGGAATTAAATGAAAATATGAAATCAATCTCATATTTCAGAAATAAAAATTAACTAGATTGCTAAACACTCGCATGGTCCCTGACACTATGCTGAATGCTTAAACATAGTTAAAGATCGCGGGGTTGCTTCCTGATCTTAGGTAGGGTCCGGATTAACAAAACCTAAAAATTCAATTATTACAAGAATTTCAACTTATTCAAATATCTGATAAGCTAATTCTGTCATATGATAGTATATCTGATCCTCTATTATTAAACTAATAGAGTCAACAAAATCTGAAATAATAAATTAAATGATCAAATAATACATCCACCCCGATGATGGTTGTGTTTAATGAAGATTTCAACCGGAGGGGATACTTTTATTAAAATGTGGTTTTAATTTTAAATCAAATTAATGTAAATTAAATATCAATCCAAATGAAAAATCTAATATATCATTAAGTGTTAAATACTTAAATGAAACTCAACTTTTAAATGACTTAAAGCTAAAACTCAATCCACATTCCGTAATTATTTGCTGAAGGTGACAAATTAAAAAAAACTCTAGCTCACAAGTGAATCAAAGTCAAATCAAGTGTATTTCTATATTCAATCTCAATCAATCTCATGCTAATAAGGACTGTTGATCTCCATGGATGCGTCATAAGTCAAGTCGAGCTCACAAGGTGAATTTGATGAGCTTCAGCGTGCAAATCAGAACTGAAATGCACTTGAAGGCACTAAAAATCAATCGAAATAATCTTCGATCGACCAACGAACTCCACCATCACGTTCAAAACATCAAAATTGATTAGAATATGCATCTTGCATAGTTCGACGATCGACCGATTAAGGAGGGTTGCCGATGCGCTGACATGCATATCGAGATCGAGAAGCCGCGACAATACTCAAACGGCCTTCGTTTGCAAAATTAATAATCAAAACGTCAAAACTTATCAAATGAAACTGTTCCCGCTCAATTCGGACGAGTATGCGTGAGTATCGAGCAATCGGATACAACAACGCGCAAATCAGAGCTAAAATACACTTGACGGCACCAAAAATCAGTCGAAATGACTTTCGATCGATGAACGGACTCCATCATCACGTTCAGAACGTCGAAATTGATCAGAATATGCATCTTGCATAATTCGACAGTCGACCGATCAAGGAGAGCCGCCATGCGCTGACACGCATATCGAGGTTAGGAAGTCGCGTTGATGCCCAAACGACTTCTATTCGTGAAATTGATCGTGTCGTTAGTGTCGAGACATCGAAACATATTAAATAAGACTGTTCGCGCTCGATTTGAATGAGTCTGCGTGAATATCGAGCGATCGAAAGCAACGACGCACAAATTTGAACTAAAATTGATCCCAATTCAACACCGACTTGAACCAAACGGCCTCTGATCGCGAAACAGACTGCGTCGTTGCGTCCGGAACATCAAAGTAACCTAAAATCGATATATATAATGCATATATAATGATAGGCGCGAAAATCCAAATAATGCCTAATTAAAAAATTAAAAAAATATATCCTATAAATACCCCCCTTAAAACCTTAAACCTAATTCCCATCCTCACTCCCCACAGCCGGTCGTCTCCCTCTCTCCTGTAAGCTCTTGTCTCTCTCTCTTACTCTCTCTCTCTCTCTCTCTCTCTCTCTCTCTCTCTCTCTCTCTCTCTCTCTCCTCTTTTGTTAAGCAATTTCTCTGAAATAATCATGTCGACCTTTGAGCAAAATCTTTAAAGCACAACGCTATTCGCTATGCGCACACATTCATCGCCGATCGTTGCATGAAGCTAGTAGCCCTCGGGCCAGCACCATGGCCATGAGCACCTCCTCGCGCCTGCTGTTCCAGCTATAAGTGCCGTACAAACTTTTCTTGGCGTGGCGGGGAAATATGTACTTGCCTGTTGGTGTATAAGTAACCGTACACATCTTTCTTAACGTGGCGGAAAAATCTGTACTTGCTTGCATGTGTATAAGTACCTATATACACCTTTCTTGGCGTGGCGAAGAGATATGTTTCAGCAGGTACCTTAGAGCCTCATACATGTCTTTCTTGGCATGGTGGGAAGGCGCATTCAAGCCATAGTTTATACCACTCATACATGTCTTTCTTGGCGTGGTGGGAACCCCAAAGTAGCCTCGGGACGGCGATGGGATCTATCGAAATATTGGTTAATTACATGACCAATAATTGTTGGATGACCGCTTGAAGTTACCAAAAATAGAAGAATATTTTTTGTGATATGTTCTTTACTATGATAGCTTGATAATGATACGTGTGGCATAATTTTAGTAATTGCAACATCATCACAAGATGTATGATAAATGTATGTATTTAGTGGGAGCCACCTCATAAATACCTCATAAATGTATTAAATTTTATATGGATGGTATTGGGGCTAGAATATTTGACCTTGCCCACATTTGTTACATTAAAATCATTTAGAGGCCATTTTGGGCTCATGGCACAAACATAATCGATGTTGATAATTATATATGGTGTTAACACTCCAGAAGCTCAACAAAGAACCAATCACAAACTCATCAACCTCATTTGAACAATCTACCAAGTTGGTGTGCATTCAATCATTTAACCTAAGAATTCATATATTCAAAGAAAATCGTGTGCAACTCAAACAATTAGTTTTTCGTAATAAAATCATTATAACAAAGGCCATAGAAATAACAACAGAACAAAACCTGTTTGGTTGTTATGTTAAAGAAAGAAAAATGAAGTTTAGAAATCTCATGTTAATGGTTTGCAATAAAATCAAACATAAATTGTCTGAATATTATAACACTGTCCACACGTTCCCAATTGATAGCACAAAGCAGATGTGAAAATTCATGCACAAAAAATATTTTTTTAATTTAACATACGAAGAAGATACAACCTACCATTTATGGGGTGACATGACATTGAACCGCTGCGTAAAACAGTCATGAAACAAACTCTTTAAGATGTCCAGGTCCAGGTATTATTTTCACCAAGTAGCAAAGAAAATATAAAAATCCCCTAAAGCGCCAGCTGGTTATGGTCTCCCCACTGCCTAGCAGGGCAATGAACGCTTACCGTGAGCCAACTTAGTAGTTAAGTTCCCCAATCCCAATTAAAACAGTTTACCTTTCACTAAGTTGGATAATTTTTTTCGGCAGTTAGTTTTTCCAGCACAAATCGGAATTAAAATCTATCTTAATCATTCATTAATCCAGTCAGCGATACCCACCACTATCTTGCTCTAAACCCTATTTGACTGAGTGTTGTTCCAACTGTAAGGAAATTAAACAGGAAAACTGGAAATGTACTAACAATGGCCTCGGATTCATTATACCGCAACAAGAACATTAATATAATCATACCTTCGCTCAACCAGGGCTCTTACTACCTTAATATTCTCTTATTAGTCCAGCCATCTCTAAGCCCCGATGCGCCTCTCCGCTCTTCAATGTATCTGCGAGGGCCATGGATGCCTTTAGTCCGTAAGGACGAGGATCTGGTTCTTGAAAATATTACGTCAGTCGTAGCTTTTGTCGCGGACTCCAATCGCAGTATGATGCGTGGCACAATTAACGGCGCCAAAAAATGATGCCGTAAGATGACGTGCTTTTTTTGCGGTTTAGCGTGACCAGGCGACCCGATTTACCTCGTTAAACCTCGGGAACCAAATATCTGCGTCGTTTGGTATTCTTTTAATACTGTATAGGGCTTTTTGAAGAGATTTCTGAGCTCCATTGTCGGTCGGCCCCCGTCGTTCGGTCAGCTTAGGGCTTCTAGCGCATTTCAAATTGAGGTATTACGGTTGGTTATCTGAGGTATTTCCATATACTTGAACTTGAGATTTTAGGGTTTTCTTTGTCTTTGTCCATTACAATCCATCGATAAGTGTTTAGGTTTCTTTATGGCATTTTTTATATGGCTACCCTCATGCCGTACCTCACACCTCATGCGTCGTACCCTCGATATTAGAGACGATTTTGCGCTATTTTTGTTGATTGTTCGGCCTGTACCCCTGTACTCTCCGAAACCCAACAGTACCCTCTTTACTTTCTTGAGATTTTGCATTTTTTTCAGTCCATTTTTCCCCGTTTGGAGGGCATACTATGGATAAAACCGTTCTGAATAACTGGGAGGTTGTGTTTTGCCGGTTTGGGTGTATTTTTGTGGAGAAAATGAATCTGTACCTCTGTACCTCACACCTCTGCCTCTGCCTCCATACCTCTATACCTCTGTACTCTACATACTCTGTACCTCCGTACCTCTGTACCTCTGACCCTCGATATTAGAGAGATTTTGGGCTTTCTTGATTGTTGATTCAGTTGTTGAGACAATGTTCTTGCTTTCTTGTGGAAGTAGTTTAGAGGTTGTTTGGAAGCTAATTTAGATGCTTGTTTGCAAAATGTACTCTCAACCTCTGTACCTCTATACTTTCTTGAGATTGTTGGTTTGGGTGTGTTCTGGATAAATGTATCTTCCTCTGTGCCTGTACCTCTGTACCTGTGCCTATACTTATACCTCTGTATCTCTCTGTACCTCTACCTGTACTTTCTTGAGATTTTGTCGGTTTGGGTGTGTTCTGTGGCGAAAATGAATCTGTACCCATGTACTCACCTCTGTACCTCTGTACCTCTGTACCTCTGTACCCTCGATATTAGAGCGATTTTTTATTTTTTTCTTGATTGCTCGTCGATTGTTGAGACAATGTTCTTTACTTAAGCGTGGAAGTAGTTTAGAGGTTGTTTGGAAGCTAATTTAGATGCTTGTTTTCAAATGTACTCCCTCCTTACCTCTATACTTTCTTGAGATTTTGTCGGTTTGGGTGTGTTCTGTGGAGAAAATGAATCTGTACCCCTGTACCTCTGTACCTCTGTACCTCTGTACCCTCCTGATATTAGAGACGATTTTGGGCTATTTTTCTTGATTGTTCGGTCTGATTTTTGAGACAATGTTTACTGCTTTACTGTGGAAGTAGTTTAGAGGTTGTTTGGAAGCTAGATGCTTGTTTTGTACTCCCGAAACCCTCTGTACCTCTGTACTTCTATACTTTCTTGAGATTTTGCGGTTTGGATGTGTTACGTGGAGAAAATGAATCTGCACTTGTACCCCACTGCCTCTGCCTGTACCCTCGATATTAAGGTGCTTGCAATCGGTATCTGCTAATATTACCTTAGCTTTATTTTGAAGTTCGATGCAAGGATAACGTGTAGATGCGGTCGAGTGCCATCGAGCATTATTTGATAATATTACATTTCGCTTCACTAGTGAAGTGAAATATTGAAGCGGCTTCACACACCAATTCATCACATTGCACGGGCTGCGAGACTTCGGTTGCCATAACCTCTCTATCTTCTTGGGACATCGTGTGACATTTCTTCGGGTGGCGGCATTTCTTTCACCGGATGAAGTGTGATCTTTGGGGATGCAAACAAAGGAGAAAGTTTTATGGCAATCCCCATTGTCGGTATAGTTCGATTATAAGAATAAGCTCAAGCAATCGGATAGCTTCGTTGCGGTTTATCTGATTGTACATACGTTTTCTTATTTCAAATTTGTTCTTTGCATACCACAACTATAGAGTAGCTTCTAGTTTAATTTACTACTGTAATATCGAAAAATTTCTTTGGTAGCCATTTGGGCCTTCTTAGTGTCACAATTCAATGGCATTACAAGAAAGATCTGAACCAATGAGCTGGCTACATGAGTGGCTTTGTGCCTCTTCTTATGGTATGCTCGACCGTTAGTTTAGTTTTACTTGATGTGAGCAATTTAACGTATACATTTTGTTGTAGATGCGGTGAGCACATTATTAGCATTAGTCATTTCCATCATGCGACCGCATATTGCGTTGGCCTAAAATAAAGTTTGCAGATGTTGCCTTCGACGATTTGGGAGGAGACCAGGTACAGGACATTAGTTATGTTCGTTCATTTCAGTGTAGTGATGCATTTACATATGTTTAGGTCGTCATATCTATTCTTTGGCTTAACACAGGTCCGCCTCACACTCGAGGACTTATCAGAAGAGGAGACCTGGCTCATTGAATCATCCTCTCATCCCCATGAAACTTCCATAGCATACCGACGCCGACCCGTGCGGTCCGACCATTCTTTCCCTCTTGATTCCCAGTATATCTCTCCCGGATATTCCCAGCGGTGTGTCAGCTTGCTGCTACTACCCCCAATCGGAAGGATCTGCGGTAGATAGGTTATTTGCGGTTTGAGGGAGTTGAGGAAGTTGTGGCATCCCACCATGCGATGTGAGAGGGCTGATGGCATTCATGCAGTTCTTGTGAGGGTACCACTGCCAGAGTGCTCCCATCCCAGTGGGTGGAAGGCTGCCTGAGACCATAGGGTATCTTCTCGAGACCTTTATAAACCTCATTGAAGATGCAGTCGTGAAGGCACAGCGAGCAAGAAAATATTCTCTTTGTTACACCCAGGCAAAGAGGATCTCCACCTCCCTCCCACACCACGGCTGGTACGTATTTCAGTTGTAATATTCTTGATGACAGATTGTGGTTTCACCCGAAGGCGCGATTTCCTCGATGAGCCATCAAAGGCTATCGTGGTTTGTGGAGCACCGGTCAGGTAGCGAAGTTGATTCTCGAGCTTTGGATGACAATTGATATAGCTTTTACCAATTAATTTACCTAACTAATTATATATTCTGACGGTACCGGCGGCTCGTGGACTTCCCATCCGAGATGGCATGCCTCGGTGCTCCAACTCATAGACGGTCTTGTCGATTCGGGACAAGTAGTCATCTTCCTCCTTTTCTTCAAATGTCATAATGCTAAGTACTTCTATACATAATGCGGAGATACGGTGCTTTGGAAATATTATTATTTAGAGGCGATTGATTCTTGATGGATCGGTATCATGGACACGTCGATCGTTCATATCATTGGAGAAGTACTCCTGCCCGATTGTATGTCCCATTCCATTTCATGCTTACATTGGGTGAGTTACTCCTCCAAAATTCTGCGGTTGCAATTCATTCTTGATATTCACTGTATGTCTGTCTTATAGATGTTATCACATCCTTGCGATTATCATATAAAGCTAGAAAGCAAGATGTATATCCACGTGTCGTGCATAGTGCATCAGTGGTGCTCTTACTCCCGTTATCCATAATCGACCTTGGACACTTCTTGTCGGTAATATCAAGCTTGGCGTGTGGTCATTTTTCATTGCCAAAACCGACACATAAAGCCATTCTGCCGGAAATGGTATGCACTCTTCTTGGGGTTCTCACGGGGATCACACTAATACCTTATCCATCTTCTGCGGATTAAATTCACGGCAGGATATCGGCCATTATTTTGGCAAAACCCAGGTAAAATGGCGGTTGAAACGGTGGCGGGTTGCCGGTCAGTCTAACGTGTCATTGCGGCATGTTCATTTGCAAATACATGGAGGACTATCGAGAAGCCAACAATTAACAGCTCGAACAAGGACTGGGACAAAAAAATGAATAGATTTAGGGCCGACTTTGTTTATGCGATTTTTTGCTTGGCCTCAAAAAACACTTAAATAAAATTCATCAGTTTAGGCTGTTCTCTGTTCTGCCATTCTGTTTAGGCATGTTCATTTGCATTTTGAGGCTGCTTTCGAGTATAGACGATTTTTTTCCAGTTTTTTTTGGTATGTTTTTCTGTGGAGCTCTTCCTACTCATGTGCGTTTGATGGTTAGCCTCCGACTTCTTTGTTTGCTTACTATGATGTTTTGAATGGTTTTTTGGTTGGTGGTTTTGGTGATACAACGGGACTATGATGAGACTAAGTTTCTTATGGAATTTTATATTCTCTTTGTGATTTATGAGCTCCTCCATAGTTGGTTTAAACTGATCTGTTCGATTCTTTGGTTATCTTTGTTGGTTTTTTTTTCCTTCCCTTGTGGAGTTTAGGTTAGTGAGAGCTGGTATCACTTAGAGCATAATTGGGTTACGGTTCTTCTCCTTGAATCATATTACGGAAGTTTTTTGTTATTTTGTGGGAAATGGATTGGGTGTCTCTGGATTTCTGGCGATCCTTGACCCTTCCTCCATTGGATGGCGGCGTTTACCAATGTGGGAGCTCTATCGGGGTGTTTCGATAAATTAATTAGTCCGAGTCCTTTTGATTATATATATGTTCTTGATGTTGTTATTTAAATTTAACCTTTATCGATTTCTTTCTATATTTATTCTCTTTTGGAATGAAATTTGGGCTCTGATGATTTTTGGAGATTCTATTTGTACTCTGCGGGTTTGTTTAACTTTCTGTGACTGGTTGTTTGAACATGGTAACTAAATCCCAAGTAATAAGTAGCCGTTCAGATTTTAGAGATTTAGGGTATATGTACCTCTGTATATTACCTGCTCTCTCATGTGCTCTGTACTCTCAGTACCTCTGTGCTGTGCTCCTCTGTACTCTGTACCCCTACCTGTGCCTCTGCTCTGTACATCTGTGCACACCTGTAACTCTGTACTCACTATATACTGCTCTCTGCTCTATGCACTTTTGTATTAATAGACAATTTTATGCAAACTAAAGATTTATTTCTCCAATACTTTCTTATATTTAAAAACTATATTTTATTTTTAAAAGTTAGTCTTGATGATATAGTAAATGTTTAAACTAAATATTTCTTAATTTTATGGTTCTTATTGAATACATATCAGAATTGAATATTGTGCTCATATGGTTCTTATTAGAATTTAATTGAATATATGTTTTAACCATTTAATATATGTTCCATATGAGAGAAATGGTAAATAGTATTTTTATAATCAAAGGAATGGGAGGCAAAAATAACCTTAAATACATGAAATGCATCTAGTTGGATGCTTACGCTTTTATCTCGAGCATAGAAATAAATTCATCGGTTGTGAGAAAATATGTTTAAAAAAAAATAAACATATACAATTCAGAGAAAATATGAATTCTATCTAAATATTACATACATAGAATACAATTCTTTTTTTTTTCATGTATAAAATAATGTATTTTATTTTAAAAAGATAATGATGATGATATTTAATGATGATATTTTAAAAAGAATTGTGTGACATGCATGTAATTGCATGTAAAATTTAGTCTCACATAAAAAAGCTGAAAAGGTTAGTTTTGAATGATAGCATTTGACATATCATCATTACATGAGAATTTGACCGTTCAAGCAACATATCTCCCAAAAGTGAATCATTACAATCTTTGTATAGATAAACTTAATTAATAAGAAGGGATTACAATAATTTAGAATCTACCAATATGCAACATAAAAAACAAATGTCGAGATATAAACGAGAGCTTGTCTACATAACATAGTTGGAAGATGATAGCAACTTCTCATTAAACTCGCAAAATCTGAAATAAAGGAAGTGGTTTAAACAAGATCATAAATCATTGCGATTGATGAAATCTAAATCATTGTGATTGATTGAATCAGATTCATAAATTAACTTGGAACAATCTCAATTTTTCTCTCCTTTTTTTTGGAGATCATGACTTATTTTAAAAGCGAAATTTGGACACATCCTTCAAGAAAAAATGACATATTGGTTTGTTATTTAACTTTATGAATCTAATGTCAATTTAAGAGAACAAAGCAACCATAACAATCATTCTATAGAAGGAAAAAATTGTACAGTTTCACTTACAAAAAATGGTAGGATTAAAAAGTCAAAATAAGAATTTCTTGAAGTTGTGAAATGAGCGACAAAAAAATACAAGGATTATGACTAAAGCGAGCAAAAGCGAAATTAAAAAATGCCTTCTTGGATAATATCATGCATCAATGCCGTAATAATATCCATCATGAGCTTAGTGTACCCTTGACATGTTGGTTGATTGTGAGGGTCATGGTACAACATTTTTAACATCGTAGTAATGGTACAACATCTTAGTAATGGATGAATGTTTGGCATCAATGTGATATTCTAGGCTTAGAAAACGTGGCGGAGAGTGGACTGTGGCGCATCATTCTGACACTCTCGGAGTCACTTTTGTTTCTAAGACAAGAAAATATAATGAATTAAATATTTTACGGAACATAAGTAATAGCATCGAGTAGGATAAGTACTTGTGGATTTTTTGGATTTCTCCCAATAAGCCTTGAGCCTTGCGTTGGAAACACCCTTTGGGCGTCTCTTGATTGGATCCTTCGTCCTTATCCTTAGGCGATGATGTGGTGGCCTTCTTCCTCTTAAGCGATCGTCAAGCGGTGGAGAATTCCCACTTATTGAGTCCACTTCATCGATAGTCAAGAGATGCAAGCATGTAATCTGATCTTATTATATTGCTCGAGCTAATTTGATATGCATATCGGCTTATATGGTTCACGAAAACAATGCGGTTCCATCTCGCTCTCCACATTTACTAACCTCATATGAATCATCGATGTAGATGTCCTCTTTGCTTTGGTAGACCACCAGGAGGTACTTATCAGGAATCTACATCATTACTAAGAACTCTAATGCGGTGTGCACAAAGTATGCCCATCATTTCAAATTTCACGGCAAGAAAATATCCATAGTAGACACATCAAAGTGGACAATCCAAGTTTTGGATGCATTCTTCTTCTCTAAGTTCCTCACCAAGTACTCCATGGGCTATCATCGATGATAACGGATAATCCCCAACTCCATGCAATTCTTCTTGAACATAGAGTAAAGCTTCCTCGTATAAAACAAAGCGACTTAAGAATTGGACTCTACCACAGAACAATTCTTGTGGATACATTTGAAGTCTTCATCATGTTCATTTAGTATGTTTCCATCACCTTCTCCAATCCCAAAACAATTGTGAACTTGTTGGCTTGAAATACCATGACACATTTGTGGCCTCACTCTGTGTGGACAACATGCCAATACAAAATTTATCTTTGTTGAATCTGTGGACCATTTACTAATTTTGTAAAGTTGATAGCCAGCATGATCATACAAATTGCCCTCCTCTGGCGTGACCAAGCATCCTCAAACTCAACCTCATTTGCATTTGCTCATGCATGAATAGCCCTTGAACTCTCTACTAAAGCAATGGACCTTGGAGGGGCTTTCTTTGAGATATGCCATTGGCACAACCTATGGCGTATCGAGTACATTCTCGATAGCTCGCCATAGCACTTGATCGTCGGTAAATATCGTTATAGGATGCCTTCCACCCATCAAGAAGAAATGTCGGAATAACCATGTGAATGACTCGATGGTCTCTTAGACAAAAGGCTACTCAGAATAAGGCGTTTTGCCAATGATGATTCACTCCAGCAGGTGGGGCAGACAAGATTATATTTATTGAGCGATAGGTAGTATCAAAATTATCACATCCCAAAACAATCAAATTCAACCCTAGACATACCATTGCTCCAAAAAAAACTCACCAAGCAATCAGGCGCATCAACCTGAACATCCCATGCAAACATCTCGTCTGCTGCTTGTCTTTCCTTAAATAGCTGTATTAATTCGTTGCTATCACCACTTGCAATCCGTGACCTTCGCTCTTTCTGGATGAAATTGAAAGCATCTCTTTTGGTGAATCCAATATTCTACCCCAACTTCCTCGGTAGATAGGCGACAGCGTCGATTATTACCTTCTCATGTCGTCTTCAAAGCGATGCCTTCGATGCTTGATCGTCGATCGAGAAGATCTGAGATCACCGTCTTTGCCGGTGAATGATTATGGCTCTCTCATATATTTTTTAACCGACCAATTCCCCTCCAAATCCACAGTCGAATCATCACGGACAACCACTCCCCTGTATCGGTTTTCTTGAATTTTGTTATATGGTTTAGATTGAGGTTTTTTCGACTGCTTTTATGAGAAAATCTCGATTTCAATTTCTTAGAGTTTGGCCAATAACTTGTATGGTCTTTTTTCTGAAGCGGTTTGATGTGCATAATCTGATTGCATAAGCTTGGTTTCATTATACCAGAGTACTAGCGAATACAAATTTGGGTCATTAGATAAAACAACTTCATCATCGCATTGCTCATTCACCACATTCATCGAAAACATAGAGTCCAGCAGTTCCTGAGATAATAGAAGAGAGTCTGAGAAAATGCAGAAGTTAGTCAGTATAGACACAAAAAATAAAAAAAACAACCACCAAATTTTGCAGATGGAGATGTCTGAGGAGGGTGCAGTATAGAGATGCGAAGAATTATAGAGAAGGTATATAGGTATAGAGAAGGTATAGAGGAATACAGGTATATGATGCTGAAGGTATAGAGGTATAGAAGGTATAGCCGGTGATTAGTGAGATGCAGAAATATAGCGAAGGTACAGAGAAGGTATAGAGGTATAGAAGGTATAGAAATTAGAGGTGATGCAGTGCAGGAGAGTGCAGGAGAATCTGAGAGTGCAAGGTATAGAGCAGTGCAGTGCAGAGATGATAATACTGAGGTGCGAAATCTCTAAAATCAGCGACCACATCATTGCTTGATTGGGATTTAGTTACCATGATCGCAACAGGGAAACAGAAAGTGAAACAAAGCTGGAACGAAGAGACACTCTGAGAGTACATATGTAAAAAAGCACTAAAATTAATCAAGCGACCTCACGAAGGATTACATTGAATATGTTTTCTCGAACTTTACAAAAAATCATGAAAAAAAATATGAATCTGACGAAGGATTACAACTCCTTAAAAGATTACCAATTTTATTTACACATCATCATTTCCTCAGCGCCTCCATTTCGATTCATTCTCCTTCTTCTCTTTTCGTAATGCTCTCGGCTCGGTCAAATAAAAAATCTGACTAGCCCCGAATGAAGATATTTTAATTTTCCGCATATACTCATTCCCGCGGTTTGAATTGAGCGGTAAACGAAAAATAAGCGCCCGTTTGTCTTACTCATTTTTTGGCCGTTACATGTACCCGCAGCGTCGATTGGAATCATGCGTAAAGCTATCGGACTCGACGTAATATTTTCCGTTCTGATGGCGGTGTGTGCCATAACATAATATTATATTATTATCAGATGATCACTTGGTTGTAAGGAAGAGAAAGAGAAAAATAATAATTATTTTTTAACTGAGGAGATGTATCCCACATGGAACCAAAGTTACATAAAAATTTTGTGATTTGTGCATGTAAATAAGATTTTAACCTAAATTAAAGCTACGAGTCTTTATCTCCTGTTCCCAATCACTAAGGACTTATTTAGAATCAAATTTTATATATATATATATATATATATATATATATATATATATATATATATATATATATATATATATATATATATATATGGATTTTTTAAAAAAAATTAATCTTAATTAGGCGTTTAGGTGAAAAAAAAATTTAAAATATCGTCTCGACCTTTTTTTTTTTGGTGGTTTTATAAACCACGGGGGGAGAGAGAGAGAGAGGGAGATTTTATTTTTATTAATTTTTTTAATTAATATAATTATTTAAAATATATAATTTAAAAATATTTTTTATAAAATATTTAATAACTAAATATTTATATATTTAGTTATTAAAATTTTGATTTATATATATAATTAAATATATAATTTAAAAATATTTTAATTATATATATAAATTTATAAATTTATTTAATATTTTTATTAATTAATATAATTATTTAAAATATATAATTTTTATTAATTTTGTTAATATATAATATAAAAATATTTTAAATATATAAATAAATAAATTTTAATAAATAAATAAAGAAAGAATAAATTATATAAAATAATAAATTATATAAATAAAGTAATTATATATATATATAAATTTATTTAGTTATTTATATATTTAAATTATATAAATATTTTAAGTTATATAAATAATTTAAAAATAATTTTTTTAGAATATTTTTTAATTATATATAAATAAATAATATATATATATATATATATATATATATATGTATATATATATATAATAAATATTTTTATAAATGTATAAATAACTAAATATTTATATAATTTTTAATTTATTTATTTATTTAACTAATTATATATTTTTAAAATAATAAATATAAAAATAAAATAAATAATAAATATATATATATAAATTATAAACTAATTATTTTTATATATTTTTTAAATTATTATATATTAAAATATTTTATATATTTAAAATATATAAAATACTAAAATATTATAAAATATATATGTAATATATATATTATATATATTTAATAATATGTATATATATATAATATATATATATTATATATATATATATATATATATATATTACTTTATTTATATAATTTAAAATATTTATATAATTTATTCCTTTCTTTATTTTATTTATTAAAATTTATTTATTTATATATTTTAAATATTTATATATATATTAACAAAATTAATAAAATTATATATTTTAAATAATTATATTAATTAATAAAAAATATTAAATAAATTTATAAATTTATATATATAATTAAAAATATTTTTAAATTATATATTTAATTATATATATAAATAAATTAACTAAATATAAATATTTAGTTATTAAATATTTTATAAAAATATTTTTAAATTATATATTTTAAATAATTATATTAATTAAAAAATTAATAAAAATGAAATCTCTCTCTCTCTCTCTCTCTCTCTCTCTCTCTCTTTCTCTCTCTCTCCCCTGGTTTGTAAAACCACCAAAAAAAAAAAAAGGTCGCCAGTCGTTTGTTTGACGGACGACTGGATACTGTCAGCCTCGCCTCGTTTAGTTTCTTATTTATTTTATAAAAAAAAATTTTTAAACCTAATTAATTAAGATTAACTATTTTAAAATAATCTATATATATATATATATATATATATATATATATATATATATATATATATATATATATATATATATATATATATATATATATATATATATATATATATGTCTTATTTAAAATTATTTTATTTAATATATTTTAAATATTTTTTAAATAAATCATATTTTTTTGAATATTTTAAATATTTTAAAAAATATATATTACTAGTAAATATATTTATTACAAATCAAATATAAATAATAAAAATAAAATCTTTTACACACACAACTAATTCTTATATAGGCAATTTTTTTAAATTAAGTATGGTTAGAAGCTTAATTAGGTAATTAAGTATTAAAAAAAATTTAAGAATAGGTATAAATTGCCCAATTAGTACGGCCAATTGTCGGTTTATTTGGCCGTGTGAATTTAATTAATTGTCGGTAATTAGGCGACACTGATTACTTGAAGCCAGATTAGTAGGCGGCGGCTTGATTATAAATCACTAATTGGGCGGGCCTCGTTAATTTTTTTTAAGATGCAAAATAAGTAACAAAATAAAGCGGCAATCGCTTTATATTATCATTTTGTGTGTTAATGTAAAAGGCATCTCTAGATTTCCACTCAACTTGAATGGATGTTTTAATAATGTTTATTATTTTTATTGTGGAATAAAAATAAGATGCTTCATATAATCATATCGATTGAATTTTAAAATGCATGTTTTAAGTGATCATGCCTATATATTTTAGCAAAGAGTGACACAAGATCTTATCTCAATACTAACACCTCAACAAATGTCGAAAGCGTTATAAAAAAGACCATTCTTGAGTAGGTAAGATGTTTGTTGAATAATGTAGGTTTATTAAATACATTAGTTGAAACAATGCAATCAATTGCCTATTTGATAAATAGGTGTCCATCCATATTGAAATGCCCACAATAAAGATGAATTGAACAACCAAGAGACTATAATGAAAAGTATGTCTCATTTTCATATGAAGTTAACCAATTCATTTAAATTGACAAATAATAAGAATTTATGACATTTAGCATAACACAAGACTCTTAAGTTTGTAATGAACAGATAAATAAAACGTAGTACAAAGTATCGTCTAAACCCTAAACCGTGTGACTGCTCTTCCTTGTTTCGTGTAATCGCACTCCCAGGTGTGTAATGGTCAGGTGCATGGGATGGACGATCACGCATGGTGATGGTGGCCCCAGAGGCTATGTCGTACGCAAGGCGGTGTCCTCGCCATCTGTGGAGAAAAGAATCTATAATAGTAATATTGTAAAATTTAAGTAGATCGCAACCGGAAAGAGAAAGATAAGCATTATCCTATTGGAAAATGTACCGGTCATTGTTATCATGACACGATGACTATATTTGTTTTGCATATCTAGTTATGGTACCATTTTCATCCATTGTTTAAATCTATTCGTCGAGGTCGACCTTGAAAGTTAGTGGTGCAACTAATTCATGCTCTACGATAGATGGTCTGGTCAAGAATGATGATGTAGTATGAAATTCATTTATGTATGTCGCTTACAGAGTGTAATCGTGACACCGTGAGATAGTTCAATCGTAAATCCCAATCCAGTCACATGGTCATGGACAATGATATATGATCGTTACTACAAAATCACATAGGCCATTATCAGCAAATCAACTCTCGAATGATCTTTGGACTGCCAAAAACCATCTCACATGGGTTGATATTTACGTTTAGGAAATGCCTAGCCTCCCCTTTCGCTTATAACCTGGAGATCCTGAGTATAAATAATAAGCGACTTCCTCTTGTTGAGTAGTGGATAATCATTTCATGAACAAAATATTAAGTTGTAGGCGATTAAACCTCCGAATTAAAACGTGCCATTTCAAGACACCATTAAAATACTCGGTATTCATTGTCATTGTCCCATAACGTGATACTAAGGTCCATAACGGTCACTCTACAAGCCAATTGTCTTCTTAACATTTTTAATATCCATTAGGTTGACGAATATCATCATATACATCTTTTGGCATAGAAACTCAACATCACCAATCCCATCAATGCGACCTTTAAAAATTTTCATGCAAATGGCGACAATGCCTATGACAAAAATCTATTTACATCCATAACGCATGTTTATCGATATTATGCACAAATCACGCCTACTGACTACTGCAACACATCATGCAAGCAGTAGAACCACAATCACGAATCTATTCTCGATTCCACAATAAAAATAGAGGCAATCCATTATTATTCGATTTCATTAATAATGTATACGATACTTGCCCAAAAAAGTACCGCTAAGCTCATTTGCGTGACTCCATCCCATTATTGAAGGTCCAAAAGCCCAAAGTCTCGAAATGTTGCGTAGTGGTAGATTGAATTTAGTACGTAAAGTACAAACATCTATAAAGCGGAGTCCTATGGGACTCTTCCAACCGAATATTGCTTTTTTTTACGCCTTCCATGCTTTCATCTAAACTTTAATATTGAATTTGACTCCATTCTACCTATATTCTCTAGCTTTAGATCAATGGTGCGATCACGTGATGATACGCTATGAATTTTGAACTACATGGAGGGATGTTTACATTGATATGATTTTCACCAACTCTTGATATTCTTCAAGCACCTAATCGTCTGCTGCTCAATGTCACTTACAGCCTTGGGACTATCGTGATGTACATACAACCGTGTAGTTCTTACGGTTGAGTGTTGAATTGAACATTATTTACTATGCACCATCCAACAATAGCAAATTATAAACTCTGTTTACTTGCAAAACACATACCTTCGATAAGGTCATTTGGAATTTCAATTTCATCTTTTAGGGCTGTTTCATCGGATGGGCCGTCAAAGTAAACATCGTTGTCCCACTCGTAGTTTTACATGACATACTGGTTTGACTGGTTGTCTCTATCAATATTGCGAAATGAGTGATTTTTTTTGTAATCCTATATTCTCAAGCTTCTAACTGAACAATCTTCATCACTAATATCCGCTCATACTCACTACTTGAGCCACATAGTCATATTCATCTTATTTGCCAGACTCAGGCATACGGTTCATCCCGGTAGATCGTCATCGCCACATAACTTATAATTTAGCAAAATCAAATAAATTATTACAAGTATAATCAGATAAATTTTGACGATATACTACCTGAGAATCAACCCATCAAAGCTGCGTTGTATCTTGTGCGATGAAAGCCTGTGTATGTTGTGTTATCTACCTACTTCTACCGTGATGCAATATTAACATCTTCCACTTTGACATATTCGCTCAAAGCTTAGAAGTGTAACCCACGTCATTGTCGGATATTACAAACAAACTGCTACCCACCGGATAACGACTGTTAGAGTGGCGTGGCACTCGATCAATGTACAAGCTTCTCTAATTTGTTGCTTCAATTCAAGTCGCGTTGAATTAAAGCTGACGATTTCAACCTCCACATAACTTGGAATTGCTCATCGATACTCGGTTCTATAAAAGAATCCAAACAAATTCTCTATTCATTGCAAAATAAGTTATATGAATAATGATAAATTTATATTAATCGACACCTAATTAATACTACTTTTTACTTAAATAAATTGATAAATAAAGTGATTTATGTGTGTTTATGAAGAACGACGGGGAAGTGCACTAAAAAATGTAGAATCCGCCAAAGAAAATTTTCCTCAAATGAAATGAAGCTGTAGGAATAGTTGCCGAAAGCTAAAGTTGACTTCCAACGGCTGGTAAATGAGAGAGGGAAGTCGTCAAAATGGCTTTAAGCCTCGGAAAAAAAGTTTCCGAATACGGACAAGATGTAATGCGTATCGACTCGGCGTCGAAGTTCCGGGGGGGGGACCGTGCTGGCGTCGAGTTTGGTAAACTCGAGGAGAAGCGACTTGGGGCGAATCGGTATATAGATAGCCGATCGCCTAATATGTCGGGGCATGGCCGCTCTCAGCAATCTTCAGCTGTAAGCCTAATCGCCCGCGTCGAGCAAGGCGGAATTGTGATCGCTAATTATATACCTATTCTTAAATTTTTTTTATTAATACTTAATTACCTAATTAAGCTTCTAACCATACTTAATTTAAAAAAGTTGCCTTCTTATATATTCATAAATCAAATACTCTTTATTTTAAATTTCAAATTAATACTCAAATATTGAAATCAATAATAAAAATTTAGCATATATTTTATTATTATTTTTCATTATTTTTAATAATTTAATCGTGGTACACTCAAATATATATATGAATCCTTTATTTTTCTATTTTGCAGGCATTATGTGTGATGTATCTGAATTTTTTTTTAAAAAAAAAACATTTAGAATGATTGTGGCCTCTGAGCTGAACTCGACTTCAAAGCCTGTCCTCATCAACGGCTCACTATGATAATTTTGTGGAGACTGTGACCCACTTGATCCACTATATCAAAAAGGTTTGTCTCATTCTCCATCAAATTGGCAAGAGTAAAGCTCTGCATCATTACGCACCACTAAGGAATGATCTGTGGCTGTCCTTTTTCTTGCTTCTGTGATAACTCCAACCTCTTACTGTATAATGCATATATCTTATTAGTTCTAATGGTGTTAGGCTTAAAATTCTTGTTAAGGTACTTTGAACCCTGATTTGATAAGGACACTTTTGGTGTAATTTAATGGCATTTGGGCAGGCTTGAAGTTTTATATTAAGAAGCTTTAATCCTTGTTGATGACTTGATTAACATTGTTAGGAAAGTGTGCAGTTTAATGATCTGAGCCTTTTTAAAACAGTTTGGAGTTTATAATGTGAAGATCCTACTTTGGTTGCTTAGCTATAATGTTAGAATATGGATTCAGTTAAGTTATTGTCTACTCTCTCTCTCTCTCTCTCTCTCTCTCTCTCTCTTTCCTCTCTTAGAAAATTTTTAAAATTTATTATTAAATAAAGCTTTTATTCTAATTGATTAGCAGTTTTTTTTATTCCTTTGATAAAAACGACTCGTCAATATGAATAATTAGCTTGCTAGGGACACTGATTATTATTATTATTATTATTTATTTAATTAATTAAGACTAAGTACTCTTATGTATTAATTAGATGTTCTTGTTATGATAAAAATAGTGAGAATTTGATGAAGGTAGAAAATACGATTAAAATTTTATTGTGAGTTTTAATATTTGCGTAACAATTTAACTTAAGTTTTATGAGTAGCTATATTTTTTTAATAAATTTGATTAATTTTTAAATTCAATTATATAACAAGATGTCGACTCTACTATATATATATATATATATATATATAGATATATATATATATATGAAGATAATGAAATGAAAAAAAAAGATTGGAATGTGTTTTATTAAAATTATTTTAGTTGAATGTGATATAAGTTATGATGGATTACTATTATATTATATTTATATCGAATTAAATCAATGATTTAACCTTTTGCCAAAATATATTGATATAAAATTTTCACCGATTAAATATTTGATACTGATATAACCACAAAACAAGAGACGAAGACAACTGAACCATACAAAGCATATTACACGCACCCAAATTTCAACTTGGATAACGCTAACTCGCACGTAATTCAGAACTCTCAAATAGAAATCAAAGAGAAAGAAATTACAGATCGAGCTACGCAAGAGAGGAAACTTAGGAATGGCGAACAAAGAAAGCTACTTCAAACGATCGGTGTGTTATCTCCGGCAATTTTAAGGGTGATGAGGCTCTTCCGGCTGTAGGTACGGTATTTTCGGTAACTCCGGCTTGGGTAATTCACGAGGTATCTCAGGCAACGGTGGCAACTCTGGCTTGGGTAACTCATGAGGGATTTCCGGCAGCTGCGGGATTTCCGGCTTGGGCAAGTCATGTGGAATCTCCGGCAATGGAGGCAACCCCGGTTTGGGTAACTCATGAGGAATTTCTGGCAGCGGAGGCAACTCTGGCTTTGGCAGTTCTGGTAAAGGAGGCAATTCCAGCTTTGGCAGCGATGGGACGTCCTCCTTCGTACTGTCTTCCAGAACACGAGCGGCGTTGCAAGCTGAGTTGCCTGATATGATGAGCGCTAGAAGAAGAGAGAAGATGATGATCAGAGATTTGGAGGCCATTTTTAGAGAAGATTGGAGAACCTGGATGTGGTGGAAGGAGGATGATATGGTTTAAATTCTGTAAATTGATCTAATACAGTGAAGATTGAGTGATTAAGTCTGTTCTGGTTTGAATTCTGGTTCTGTTTGGTTTTAATTTCCCTGGATTGGGCTTCACCAGCTTGACTTGAATCGGTTTACTGAGTTAACCCACCCTTGATTCAACCCGGCTGAGTCTCGAGAGGCTGAGTAATTTTGCGGGTGCCTCCTGGTCCGTAGGATCTCGCGTCTTTTGCTCGGCCATTGGATGGGATCACTTGGATTGAGTTCTTTTTAGATTGAATCTTGCGCCGTTGGATTGCCTTGTGGTCTGATCTGCCCTTGGATCTGTTTCTTGATCATGTGGTTCTTGATTGCTTTGAATTGAGTGGATTCCAGATCTGGTTTTTGCGTGGTTTGATCTCTGGATTGAATCGGTGCCCTTAATCGATAATTGCGCGATTCGGATCGTTGGATCGCTTTTAATTACCCTAACCTTATACTTTTCTTGTTCTTTGTTTGATTGTTTGGTTCGGCGTTGAGCCGTCGACTTACTCAGAGAAAGCGGGGGAAGAGAGGAACGAGGGAGTTTGTGATGATTTAGAGAGACCTTCCAGTGAGGATCAACCGTGGAACTACCTTGTGGAAGAAGAAGAAGATGCTAGACAGAGAGGAAAGAGTTTCTTGAGATAAATTCTTCATTACCTTTCTTTGATTTCCTCATCTCTATTTATAGTATTTGGTTTGCTCTTCTAGAATCTTCTTCTGCTGGTCTCTGTAACTAATTTCTGTTATAGATCTTGTTAGAGATCTTGCCTCAGTCGTGTATTCAGTTAGGTTTCTTGATTCTTGTTATTATTGTGCTATGCTTCTGGCCGTTATTTCTGTTATGGATTGTTGGTTTATTTTGAGCTCTGGCTTTTGAGGTATGATGCAGAGTTATCTTGTTATCGAGCATTGGTTCTTTTGATTATTGTAGTGCTTGCTCTCTGGCGCCCCGTTTGCAATATCTGTTGACTCTCTTGTGATGTTTATTTGGATACTTTGTGTTGTATTGTATAATTTGGTAATTATCTGATTTGGTATCATATCATTACTCCCCTCCTCACACTGATCTTGTCCTCAAGGTCAACTTCGGGATGCTTTTACGTATTTTACGTATTTGTCATCCAAGGAACATCTGGCTAAACATTTCCTTCCCATTTTAAGGTTTTAATTGTTGATCTTGATAGGATTTCTCACTGGTTATAGTGTAAAAGCTTGCCTGTATTGTTGTAGTCTTGGATTGAAGCTCTCTTCTATGTTATCGGCCATTTGTTTCATGTTGGTTTTGAGCTTCCTGATTTATATGGGTCTGTCCAACCTCTCTGAAAATAGAAGCTCCTTTGTATGTGGCTGGATTATGTGACATTGCTCTGTTTGTCCCTCATATTTGGGCTGTCAATTATTGTTGTGCCACCACTTATTCTTGTGGACTATCTATTCTATATAATTGGGCTCGGATTATACTAGGCTAATTCAAGGAGAATTATTGACTATTTAGACAATTATCAACTCTCTGTCTTAACCCATTGAATGGTGATATTTGAAGCTTGGTGCTAAGGCATTTTCTTGTATCCGAATTTACGGTTGACTATAATGCTGTAGTTGATATTCTTGTTCTTCATTGACACTCATGAAGGCACATAATTTGGCTTGACATATATACCCTTTGTGATACTTTTCCTCACAATTAAAACATAATCCATTCTGCCTTCTTTCATCTAATTGTGTTGGTGTTAGCCCCTGAATTGCTAAGGGTTGTTTGTTGCTGTGTTGATTGGCCTTTGGTGGATTAGGCAGTGTGGGTGTTTCTTTGATGTTGCTTTCTTGGAACTTGGTTGATCTTGTAGTTTTTTTGATGTGAATGTCATCGATATCCTCCATTATCCAGCAATTGAAATGCTTGCAAGGAAGCAGGTTGTAGAGCTCTTATTTCTCTTCTAATTTCTGGTTTAAGCCCGATTCAAAGCGACTTTGTAGCAATTCACTGGGATGTCTGAAATTTGGTTAGCTAGGTCTTCAAACTCGGATAAAGCTGTTGCCTTGTTGTTTCTTTGTTGAAGCTTAGCTAGTTCTCCTCTTAAATCATTGTAGAAGAATCTTTGCATAACTTGTTCTTTAAATTCATCCATGAGTTTAGTTTATTAAGATGCATATATTGATACCTAAGTGCGGGCATCCATGTAAACCGAGGCAATTAAGAACTTACGTTCTTGATAAATGTGATATTGAAAGTCAGTGCACTTTTCTGCTTTAGGGTTGTCTCCATTAAATCTGGGCATATCTATTTTAATAGGCATTGACATGGGTGTGTGTGTATGTGGTCTGTTTGGGGAATAGGATTCATAAAGGGATGCATCACATACCTGGCTTTGAGGTTGTTTTTCTAATCTGTTTTCTATTGCTGTCAATCTCTTTGATATTTCATTCAATGCCATAGTGATTGAGGTCATTTGCTGTTCATTGTTGTTCAATCTGGTAACACATGCTTCAAGTGTTTTGGCATTGTATTTTGTGCTGTCAGCCATTGTTGTAGGTGTGAATCAACGAGAGCACCAATGATATGGTTTAAATTCTGTAATTTGATCTAATACAGTGAAGATTGAGTGATTAAGTCTGTTCTGGTTTGAATTATGGTTCTGTTTGGTTTTAATTTCCACGATTGGGCTTCACCTTGACTTGATCGGTTTCGAAGTTAACCCACCCTTGATTCAACCCGGTCTCGAGAGGCGGAATTCTGCGGTGCCTCGGTCCTAGGATCTCGCGTCTTTGCTCGGCCGTTGGATGGGATCACTTGGATTGAGTTCTTTTAGATTGAATCTTGCGCGTTAGATTGCCTTGTGACGATCGCATTTCTTGATCATGTGGTTCTTGATTGCTTTGAATTGAGTGGATTCAGATCTTTGGTTTCGTGGTTTGATCTCTGGATCGGTGCCTTAATCGATAATTGCGGCTGGATGGATCGCTTTGAATTACCCTAACCTTATACTTGCCTTATTCTTTCTGTTTCAGTGTTTCGTTCGACGTTCGAGCCGTCGACTTGCTCCAGAGAGAAAGCAGGGGGAAGAGAGGAACCAGAGGGAGTTCGCCGATGATTTCGCCGGAGGAGAGACCTTCCAGTGAGGATCAACCATGGAACTACCTTGTGGAAGAAGAAGAAGATGCTAGACAGAGAGGAAAGAGTTTCTTGAGATAAATTCTTCATTACCTTTCTTTGATTTCCTCATCTCTATTTATAGTATTTGGTTTGCTCTTCTAGAATCTTCCTCTGCTGGTCTCTGTAACTAATTTCTGTTATAGATCTTGTTAGAGATCTTGCCTCTGTCGTGTATTCAGTTAGGTTTCTTGATTCTTGTTATTAGTCTATTATTGTGCTATGCTTCTGGCCGTTATTTCTGTTATGGATTGTTGGTTTATTTTGAGCTCTGGCTTTTGAGGTATGATGCAGAGAGTTATCTTGTTATCGAGCATTGGTTCTTTTTGATTATTGTAGTGCTTCAATAACTCTCCTTGGACCGTTGCAATATCTGTTGACTCTCTTGTGATGTTTATTTGGAGACTTTGTGTTGTATTGTATAATTTGGTAATTATCTGATTTGGTATCATATCAGAGGATGCTAATGCATGTAGTATTTATAGTGGAAGTAGGAAAGCTAAAGCTTAATTTACTGACTTGGTATGAAGCTAATCATTGGTCAATTAGTTTTAATTAATTATAAGGTAGTTTAGTTGGTGGCTTTCTGTTGGTCAGTTGTTTGTGTTTGGTTTGACCCTTTTATCACACACTGTGAGAGAGAGAAGTTGAAGATGTCATAATTATATGGTGATTTTGTGTTAGCTCACCTTCCTATCAATATTTATATCAGAGAAAAAAACGTGGGAGGGGATAAACAAATGCGTAAGTGTAGGAATTTAAGGGAAGATGGACGTAGCTAGCTATGCTATTTAGCTAGATTTCGTTGGTTATTGCAAGCACCTCGTCAGAATGTAATTAGACTTTAAAAAATGAAGGAAAGTGAAGGGCAAGGAGGCTATGTTTGGTTAGAAGGAAATGAAAGAGGTGAAAAGAAAATGGAAATGATAATTGAATTGAAATGGATTGAAGGAAAGTTAAGGCCAAGAAGACTAGTTCTAGGCTTGTTTGAATGGCCAGCTAGAACTAGGAGAGTTTACCAGGAACCAGAAGAGTTCACTATAAGCTGGACGGGTTCACACCTTGAGTCAGTTGATGCAAAGTTGATTCATTGTCAAGCAATTGAATTCATTTTGTACTAACGGATTAGCCTTCAAACCACGTAAAGTTGTTATAATCTTAGCGGATTAGCCACAGACTTGAGTTATGTGATAATCTTGAATGTATAAAATTGGTATTCAACAACTTATTTGGTTAAGGAGGAATGGAAGAGAGAGTGCTGTTTCTTTTTTTTATTATTATTGAATTTGTTGAGAAAGAAACCAAGTTCTTAACTTGGACATATGAGCATAGAGTGACTATTTGAAAAAAGTTTAATATATTTTTATAACAATGATAAGAATTGTCAATAAAAAATAAATATTCACATTTCTTGGACAAATTCATTTATTTAGGGCCTATCTGGCATCAATTTTATATTGTATTTATTATTTTTATTTTTATATTATCTTTAAAAATATTTATATGTGGTGTATTTTTTAAGTATTTTATTCTTTATTTTTATAAATAAATTACATTATTTTAAAGATATTCAAAAATAACTTTTTCAATTATTTTTAAAAACTAACTATCATCCATTAGTCTTTGCTAATACCACTCTCCCGCTATCATCATTATTGTAATGTCGGTGATTATATATCACCCTATATAAAATAAGAAGAATATATTTTTAATTATTATATATATTCTTTCAAAGTAAAATATAAATAAAATAAAATTAAAAAGTGATTGTGGGCTCTAAAAATTTGCCACCGACCACTTGATAATTTTATTGAATTGAGGAGAGTATGATTTAAAGTGTGTCAGTATAATTGTCAGAAAGCAGATGAGATAGTAGATAAGATACTACCCAGAAATTTCGCCCTCATTTTGCGAGGACTTTAGATCTAGTTCCAAGTTTCCTATAGGCGGACCAGTTAATTACCTCTCAATAAATGAGAGAACTTTCGATTAATTTAGTTAGATCGCTAAATGCGTAGCGTATAGTAACAGCATATAGAATTTAAAATTTGAGATTATGAAATTTATCATTTCGCTTAAGCGGATGGTTGGGGAATAATGACATGCGAGATCTCATGGTTCATCCCGTCAGCTGTCCCAGTCTACTTAGTCGAGGAGGCGTGACACGAAGGATCCTCATCAACAATACATGGGTTACATCGTCTAAGAAATCCTTGTAGACCTAGGGTGGTGTTTGTCTAAGAAGACGGTCTTAAATCTACCTTGGCGATAGATTGTTTGCACTCAAATATATCATATGATTCACAACTCAAAGGAGAAGCCATTAGGGGCTATATGGTGATAAATAATATAATAATGGGGCCGGGCCAAACGAGGACTGGTGAATGCTCATGTGCATTGGCCAAATCCATGATCGAGAACGAGACCACTAGCGTGAGATTGATTGAGAGTGAACATAGCAGAACACTTGATTTGACATTGGCTCCTTTGTGAGCTAGAGTTTTCTTAATTTATCACCCGACAAATAGTTGCGAAAGGCGGATAGATTGAGTTTTACTTTAAGCTTTTAATGATAGAATTTCATTTAAGTAGCTTTTTTTAGATTGATATTTGATTTGAAAAATTGATTAATTTGAATATGTTTAAGAGTTTTAGATTCTCTCAACTGTTTAGCTGCTAACAGAGGATTAGATATATTATCACCCGACATAATCAATTTCTCAGACGTTTCACTGATTTGAAATTTTTATAATAGAATTTTTGTGTTGACTAATCTTAAGACTAAAGAGCGACATCCTTGATTGAATTTAAAGCATTAGCTTAGCCTGGACGCATGCATGTTTTAAGAATTTAGACAGTTTTTATTTCTGAGTTATGAGATCGATTTCGGATTTTCATTTAATTCCAACTTTAGCCTACATAGTCTTTTCAAACATTAAAATTTGCACTCGAAATCTTTATGTCCGAGCATATGCAGGCATTTATAACTTAGCTAATTTCATCAAAATCAATGAAATCATTGATTTTGATAATCATAATTAGGATGAAATTTTTTTATTTTTGGTCAAAGGAGCCCTATGATTTTTATAAATTTTGATTTAAGACGTCTTTTCTCAGAGCAAAAGAAAGTTGATTAAGCATATAAGCTTTTAAGTTCAAAGAATAATTTAATTTGTTATTTTAAGAAGAAGATTTACTCCTCGAAATAATTCTCATTTTCCCCCTCTTTTTATTCGAACTCTTCTAAAATCATTTTCCCCTCTTTTTTTTATTCAAACTCTTCTACATTCGTTCTCCCCTCTCTTTTTTTTGTTTGACACTTTTAGTTTAAAATTAGCAACAATTTTTCTTACTTAGCGTTTTTAAGTCAGTTCATTTCGCTCTCCCATTTTTCCTAAGTTAAAAGATTTAATGATTTGGCAGCCTAAGATCATTCGATAAAGTCAGACGAGAGATTTTTTTTACTCCATACGCCTCTTGAAGTGCAGTGAGTGAGTCTTATGAAACCATGTGTTTTCATCTCGCTCTCTCAGACGATTGGCCTTCAAAAAGATACACGAATATATATTCATCCCCAATTCACCTTTTTCTAAGTTTGAAATTGGGATAATTCTGACGATGCCCAGTGAGCACATCTAATGAGGATTATTCTGACGCCTCTGAAGCAGCGAGCTCTTGCACCAGCAATTTTTTATCCGTCAGCTCTTGAGCACAACTCAATGCGCCGGCTGGCGGTTTTTTGTGGAAACGGCCGGTCGGAACGAGCTCGGAGGCCATTTACGGGATGCGCGCAGAAACGGCGGCCGGAGTGGAGGCGGTGGCGCGTGCGCAGAACGGAGGTGCGGCACAGCGGGACGGCGCGGGACCGGTGAGGCTGCGGAATGCGGGCCGGAGGGATTCGGGTCAGAGCGTGGGTTTGCGGAACGGGGGCGGGCCCGTGCAGGTTTGCGGGCCGGAGTGGTTCGTGCAGCGCGGAGTGCGGAGAGGAACGGGCCGCGCATGCTGGGCCGGAGTGCAGCGAGATTGGGCGTGGAACAGCGGGTGCAGCACGGGCTAGCCGGCCGTGCGGAGTGCGCGGATGCGGGCTGTGGGCCGGCGGGCGTGGATGCGGGCTGCGAGACGCGCTTGCGCGGAGGCGGGTCAGTTGCAACGGGCTCGTGCAGCGCGGGTCGACGGGGCGGCGGAACGCGCTGCAGGCCGGTGGAGCAGATGCGGGCTGCATCGGAGCGGTCCACGGCGGCACGGGATGGAACAGCGGTTTTGCGGGATTGCGCCGGCGGGACGCGACAGAAATTGAGAGGGGAGACGATTACCTGTGTGCAGGAGGAGTTTTCGACCCTGGGAATGCAGGAAGGGCCGAACTAGGGTTGTCAAAAAGTTCATCGTTGTCAACGCCGCCGCCATTACAAATTTCGCTGTAGCTTAACTAAAGAGCCAAACATAAATAGACATTTCAAGCTCGATATAAACGAAAATGAACACGAACAATCATTTATCTGACGCTGTCTCGATTTACAAATAAAAAATTATATTATATTATATTATATTATTATTATTATTATTTATTATTATTATTATTATTATTGTATTACTATTATTTTTTATTTATTATTATTATTATTTTATTACTTTTATTTTATTTATTTATTTATTACTATTATTATTATTATTATTATTATATATATATATCTAACGCATTTATATATCACAAATACAAACACGACTTTATAGTTAAAACTTTGCAAAAGACGTAGGTCAATTCCTCCATTCATTTTTTGTCATGAATCTGAACATGTTCACGCTTTAACGAAATTAACGAAATTAACACTAACAAGAGTTATGTTCGCTCTACGCTTTACACCCCTAGAACGTAGGAATAAAGGGGAGAGTTTCTGGTTTTGCGATTAAGGAAAGAGAGTGGAGGGAACGATTGAGCATGGGGGGCGTAATTTAGGTATTTGAAATAAATTTTAAATTGATTAAATGATTTTAATTTGAATTTTGCACCGTTAAACTCACATTTAATATATATATATATATATATATATATATATATATATATATATATATATATATTAATTTAGTTGCGTCGAACACACAATTTATTTCACACGGAGGCCGGTGTCGATGTCAAATTGAGTTCATTTCAGCTCAAAATGCGCATCGCTGCTTTCGACCGCTCAATTTTCGCGCAGACTCATCCGAATTATGTGCGAACAGTCTTACTTGATAAATTTCGACGTTTCAAAGCCAATGGCCAAATCAATTTCACGAACGGAGGTCGTTTGATCCTCGTCGGTGTCTCCTAACCTCGATGTGCGTGCAGGCGCGTTAACGACTCAAGCGCTTGACCGGTTGATCATAAAGTCGTGCAAAATTTATATCTGGACCAATTTTGACGTTCTAAACGTGATGCCGAAGTCCATCGTCGATCTGAGGTCATTTGGATTGATTTTGGCAACGCCTAGTATATTTCAACCTCAATTTGACGCTACTACTTCTGATTATTCGACATTTGCACAGACTCGTCCGAATTGAGCGTGGATAGTCTCATTTGATAGTTTTCGATATGCTAACGACTCAATCAATTTCACCGGGTCGCTTTTGCTTGCGCGACTCGCGTGCAAGTATGTCTAACTGAACGCTTTGATCAATTGATCATTAAGTTGTGCAATATTTATATCTTGACTAATTTCGACGTTTTGAACGCGATGGCAAAGTCTGTTTCGACGGAGGTCGCTCGACCATTTCCGAGATGCCCAATGCATTTTAGCGATTGTCGCCACCGCCGATTATTCGACATTGGCACGCACTCATCCAATTAAGCGAACTCATTTGATAGTTTTGTAACGCGATCAATTTCACGAACGGAAGTCATTTGGTCATCGCCGCAGTTCCACCGACTCGATATCCGACACATCGATACCGAAAGCTTAATCAATTGCTTGTTAGATTTTACAATATTTATATTCTAATCAATTTCGACATTTTGAACGCGACGGAGAAGTCCACTCGTCTATCGGAGGTCGTTTCGACCATTTTCGTAACGCTTAGTATTTTGAGCCTCACTCGACATCACCCGATCGTCAATTGAGGGACTTTGACTTGCACACATATGGAGGTCAATAATGATTCAAAATGGTCCCTTTAGAATTTCATGGAAGACTGAATGATTTTAGAAAAGCATTTATCTGTGAAAAACTTATTTTACCACTTCCACTTCTACAGCTTGAAACAATATTAATTTTTCTAAAGCATAACTCAACTAGGCGACAAGCTGATCTAGCTAATCCTTTATAGTTGCCGCTATTTAGTACTGAGGTGAGTTCCTAATAATCTCTCCAGCAGTCTATTTAGTTTGAATTAAACTTATAATCCATTATCTGCCAATGAAATAAGGCTTCTTTTGGCAGTCCTATATTGTGACAATGTATGAAATGAATTCACCATAATTTTCTCAGAAATCAAAATTAATTTTGAAGTTTGTACATTCAGATCAACCATTAAGTCTACATATATATAAAAAATAAATCTTTTATACAAATTATAATTAATTATGAGTTGTGAACGTATTCAAATTCATCATCCTAAGCCCTACATGAATGGTGTAATGAATTTATTTAGCATAACAATAAGCTACATCGATTTGAAATAAAAGTGACTAATGCCATGTTCCCTTTTTGTGCAACATAAAAAATTATAAAATATATTCTATTCTTCTACCCATTCAAAGTGGCGATTTTATTATTACAATATAATGCATAATCTAATGCAAACAGAAATAATTAATTAAATTAATTAACGATTTAAGGTTTTAAATAATCTAATTTATAAAAATATATAAATTAAATTTATGCAGTATAATAATTAATGTATAAAATTAGGCATACGTAGTTAAAAATTAGGCATACGTAGTTAAATATATATATATATATATATATATATATATATATATATATATATATATATATATATATATATATATATATATATATATATATATATATAACAGACCTAAGTACTATAGTATACGTAGTTAAAAAATTTTAAAGATAAAAATTTCTTGTTATATAAATCTATTAGAGTCACCCCAAGTCTCCTAATTTCTCCCACATTGCTTAATAGGCAATTTTTTTAAATTGAGTATGGTTAGAATCTGAATTAGCTAATTAAGTATTAATAAAAAAAATTAAGAATAGGTATAGTAATTAGCGGCCACGCCACATCTGCTCGACGTGACGATGTTAATGAGGGCCACACTAATTGGGCACGCCAGATTATCGCCGTTCAATTAGCAAGCTTAGATCTGAGAGCCGCGCCTAATTGACGACCGTCCCATATATTTATCACTCGACGCCATATCTCCTCTGTTTTGCTCGATTCGGCCACCAAATCCCTCCGTAGAACTCTCGACCAAACTCCCACCCCACGCCCCACACTTCGAACTTCCCGGCCACGGCTGTAGTCTGACCGCCTCATAACGCCTTGTCCGTATTCGATAGAAAATTTTTGTTTTTCCCGGCATTTGGATTCTTTCTTTCCCTGATTAATTGCTGCTACGTGATTTGTTGTTTTGTCCGGTTGGCTAATTGGTTGTCCTCTTTCAGCGGATGTGGGTTTGTTTAGTCTTCTATTTAGAGCGGCATTCTATCACTATCTTCCAAAGTGGTCATCCTTCTCAAACTCCTAATCGGGCATTCGTTTTCTTGGCCAGCTCATTAATTCAACTCTACTACCATTTATTTAAGAATTTTTATAATTTTGATATAAGTTATGGTAAAATATTTTATTATTATTCATTCGTTTGTTGTGATTTAAAAATCTCTTATGAGAATAAAGACAAAGGAAGACATTTTATGATGCTCTTTCTATTTTAGAAGAGCCTTTAGAGAGAATTGATTGAATTATTTATATTATTTATAGTTGTAATGGTGGTTTGATCATGTATAGCACTTTGTTGTTTTAGAAGATGACTACTTTCGTGATCAATAGTCAATGTGATCGACGCCGTGATCTTGAGCGTGATGTGGAATATTCATCAATTCATACTGAGAATAAAAAAGGATCAATAATCAAGAAGATAATCATGGATCTACATAACTCATGGCATCTCGTGATATCCCCTAGAAAGCCTTAGTGACTCAACCCAAATCCCTAGGCTAGATCTACCATTATTATATTTTTGTAAGCCTAAACTTATGTGACACTAAAACAAAATAGAAAACCCACATTTCTAACCCTTCTCAAAACATATAATTTAAGGCTTTAGATTGATATATTTGGATCAAGAAGCAAACTCAAGCATAGGTTTGCTATATCATTAAACAAGATATAACTCATTGCTATATGCACTTTTAAATCAAGTGTGAATTGTCACTATTGATATTTCTAAATGTGAATCTTAGTTTTATTATGTAAGTTCTTATGCTTCATAATAGAACTTTATGTTATTTAAAATTTATTTACAAAATTTCTTTTAATAAGTTAAATATAATTTAAATTGAGTGTCAAAATTAATCTATGCAGATTCGATTATATAACTTACATAATAATTTGGGAAAGCAAATGAGAATCCATTATTAAACTTGCAAAGATATTGCATACTCACATTTTGTCAAAACCCATTAGGAAAGAGCCCAAAAAAGATTGTAAAGAGAAAAAAAGAGAGGACTTCTTGGTTGCCTTTCAACATTAATCTAGTGTTTCTCTTCGCTTTTGATTTATTTCATTAATATATGAAGTGCATCATTTATTTTTTTATGTATTTTCTTTCAAGTTAAGATTTTGCTTATAGAACTTATTTGGAAATCGACAGATGTGAAATTGGGTGCACACAAACTCAAAAATTAATCTTCTACTTTTATTTTGCTGCTGATCCGTTATTTCTCATAATTTGTAGTATGTAGCGTTGATTGTAAACCATAATCTTCTACTTTTCTGACAGGTACGATGGCAGAGGAGCACTATCCGCCTACGTCGACGACATAGCTGGGAGGCCACCACCATTAGGCTACACCCCGAGGTTCATCCTAGTATTCCTCCCTATGGGCATCGCGTCGCCACCCCGACATCGTAAGTGAATTTTATTTTTTAGAATGGGTTACGCTTGCTTACCTTTTATTTCGGACTGGTACTTAGATTTTTTTTCGTGAGCACCGCATTGAGGCCGCATCACACTTGCTTATGCAAGGAGTGGCTCATTACATGCACGATTCATCAGGCTGGAGTGGGCGACGTAAGTCGGCCTACACTTCATTCGCTAGATCATCATTTCCGACCGTTGAGAGATGGTCTCTGCATCAATATCTTCCACCTCGCCGTAGTGAGATGATCGGACGCCCGCGACGCGAGATCCGACTACGGGTTGATGGGCCACCTATCATAGGCCGACAGATTGGCGAGGAGAAGAGATGGGACACTTGGCCGATTGCCGCGATGATTTGCGACACCCATTACCGTGTGTGATGTATCATGATCCGATCACCCACGACGTCAACATTCGTGATGGGTCGCATAGACATGCATGCCACTGAGGTGGCTTAGGTGGACTTTCTACAGGGAGTCATACGATAATCTGAGCACAGAGGAGTTCTTCCGTCACTTGCGTGCTTATATTTTATTTCGAGCTTTTACCGCCTCGATACTTTGCTCGAGGTCCACCTACAGATTTACCACTCTGGAGGACGGATTCTTTTAGCATGATGTCTAGTGGAGTTTTAGCTCATCTATAGGGAGTCGCACAGTCGACCAGCCCAACAGAGCCAACATACCTGCCTACACCTCCTTCAATTTGGGCTTGGGAGCATATTCATGTGGGTAGGCCGACTTTACATATTCCATATCCTGCAGAGCTTGGGTTGGTGTATGTCTAATTATACTTTCAAATTATGCTTTTATATATATATGTTTAAACTTTTTCATGCGGAATGAGAAGTATGTTCGCCAAATGACTAATGTTGCGGTACAAAAATGAGCTAGATGGCTGCAAAGAACAGTGGATCCAGTTAACACTTTAGTCTAAATATCTCAGTAATGTAGATTATGTTTTAATATAATTTTACTATACGCAGGTGATCCGGGAGTCAGACAATGAAGATCACATCATCTATCGATATATACTCAATAGGCTCGACATATGGTTAGCACGCCCTCTTATCACCGGAAGAGGGTTGAGTGGCATTTACGATAGAGTGCTACTGGCCTTATTCCCAGTAGATGTGGCCCAATTGACCTGGTTTCAAAAGGGTCGATGGGGTAAAGTGGATGCCGACTGGTTGATTACCACCACACATTGTCGCTTGAGAGGAGGAGGGAGTGCCTCGTCGAGGGCCTATGAGGATGTGAGGAAGACAACTATCGGCCAAGACATGTGTTGCTTAGATCGCGGGCTTCTCAGATGCCGTCGCTCGACAGATCCTCGATCACTTACTACGAGAGCACCGTGGAGATTTATGTAAGTTCGATATAAGTAAGTATTTAATATTTATGTAAGTGCTAATTTTACTTTCTATTTTTTGTGTAAAGGAGCATATCGCAAGAATCGGCGATATTTCAGCATACTTGGTATGGATGATCACCCATTACAGGGGTGTGTCGATAGGTATGAGCTGATATGCAGAGACCTGGATGAGCGTGTACATATTGGTGACACATACTACGGATCGATGCCTACAGAGGGTGTCGCACACCATGACTGAAGCGCCGAGCCATCTACTTCCGCTGATCCAGGTCCTTCTACATATGCTGATCCAGGTCCTTCAACATATCAGCCTACATATGACTCGCAACCACCTATACTCCAGTCACAGAATGATATGACGCACACTATCGAGGATCTTGCAGTAGAGGGTCACCATCAGCTGCGTGATCGTCCATCCCGTGCACCTGACCAGTACACACCTGGGAGTGGTGCTATTCCACGCAGACACCGGAGGAAGACAGTTGTCACACGGGGTAGGGTTTAGGACAGTATAGTATACTTTTGTGTCTGTACTACATTTTATTTTCTATTTCATTACAAACTTCAGAACAAAAGCTTAACAATTGTGAAACGAAAATAGTCAATCGATGAGGATAAGTAATGTCAAATGAGATAAAATCTACAACAAAAATCTGTTTAATAACACATTAAGCTATCAGATCAAAGAAATCTAACCACTTAAGGTTATCAATCCCCAAAAGAAATGATAAAAGCCACATTAACGGATTGAAAAGAATGCAATATCAAATCAAACGGCAATAAGAAGTTACTTCTTCCACTCCTCCCTTATTAGCAACAAATTAGAAAACCGATACACAATTTCCTCGCAAATATCCATCTATCAAAATCCGTAACCCAACATATTCAAACCCGACAAAAAATAAAATATCTTAAAGATAAATAATGCTTCATAAATAAACTTTAATAATCAATTACTGAAGCCGCCGCTGATTAGTGCTTAATCGTGCGTAATAAACGAAATTGGAAAATATATGATGCTTGTAAATACACGTGAACTTTAAACCTCTTGTTTAATCATTATATCTATAATAAAAAATTTTATATATTTTTTTAAATTAGATTGAAGTGGAGAACTACATCTTTATATATATAAATTTAAGATACTATACATATTTTTATTTCATATAAAAATAAAATATAAAATATAAATAATAAGAAAGTAATCCTAAACTATCTTTTATCGGTGGGTATATCTAGAGCCATTTTGATTATAGGATCACCAACTATATTGTAGCTAATTTGGTGGGTATATCTCAGAGCCATTTTGAACAACCAAGAGACTACAATAACAAAAGTATGTCTCATTATTTTCATATGAAGTTAACCAATTCATTTCGAATTTGACAAATAATAAAAGTTCATTATGACATAACCAAATTTAACGTGTACAAGACTCTTAAGTTTGTAATGATACAGATGAATAAAACGTAGTACTGACATGAAATTATACTGTCCTAAACCCTAAACCGTGTGACAACTGTCTTCCTCCGGTCTGCACTGGTCAGGTGCACGGGATGGACGATCACGCAGTTGATGATGGCCCTAGCAAGGTTATGTCGCCGACGCAAGAAGGCGGTCCTCTCCATCGCACTGCCAAAAAAAGAATCACAAATATAATAGTGCTAATATTATAAAATCTAAGTAGATCAGTGCAACTTGAAAGAGAAAAATAAGCATTATCCTATTGAAAAATGTACCGTCGACTGTCAATATTATGGGGGCACAATGACCTGTAGTGACCAGATGTTTTGCATATGCTACAAGTTCTCGCTACTTGAACCTACATTTTCATCCATTGTTTCAATCTATTCACGTTGGCCCGACCTTCTGCGAAAGTTAGTGGTCGAACGCGACTAATCCATGCTCGCGACCGAGATGGCCAATAAAACGATCCGTAGAGTATGAAATTCATTTATGTATGTCGCCTTATACAACGTAGTGTAGTACTTGACACACACGCGAGATGGTTCAACCGTCAAAATTCCAATGTAAAGAATCACATGTGGGCATGGACAATGATATATGATCGCTACCACAATTACAAACACATAGGCCATTATCTAGTAAATCAACTCAATGATCGGCCGGACTGCCAAAACCTCGCATCTCATGTGGGTTGATATTTACGTTCGTGGAAATGCCTAGCCTCCTTTCAAGACGCTGTAATAGTGGAGATCCTATGAGTATAAATAGACGACTCTTGCCGAAAAGAAGTGATAATCGCTTTCATGAACAAAGCTAGCTAATAGATAAGAAGTGATTAAAGCTCAATCGAAAACCACATGCCGCTTTGAGACACCATTAAAGCACTCAGATGCATTCGTCATCATTGTCCCATAACGCATACCACCATTGTGCACAAGGGACCATTTTACAAGGTCACACTCTACAAGTCAATTGTATGCTTATTCTTTAACATTTTAATATCTAACATTAAACGGTTGAACTGACGAATATCATCGCAGCGCCATATACATCTTTTGGCATAGAAACTCAACATCAATCCCCGACTTTTAAAATTTTGAAATTAAAACAATGCCTATACGCCCACCTAAAAAATCTCTTTGCATCCACGCAATGCACCAAAGATGTTTATCGATATTATGCACAAATCACGCCTACTAATACACAAAATACATCATGCAAGCACAAAGAAAATCACAACCATGAATCAACATTCTCTCGATTCCACAACAAAGAAAAGGAGGAAACAACCCATTATCGCTGATTCCTACTAATTAATAAATGATACCATACTGCCCAATGTAAAAGTATCGTTTAAGCTCAACACCGGCCGCAAGAACTCCATCCCATTATCAAGGTCCAAAAGCCCAAAAAAGTCTCTAAATATTGCGTATGTGGTAGATTGAATTCGTAGATCACTGTAAAGTACTAAACGATTCCATAAAGACCGAGAGTCCTATGACTCTTCCCAGCTACCGAATATTGCTTTTATTTTCTTACGCCTTACATCCCATGCTTTCATATACGAAACTTTAACATTGAATTTTGACTCCATTCTACCTATAATCTCTCTAGGCTTCAGATCAATCTGGTGCCTGATCACAGGTTTGATGTAGTACGCTATGAAATTTGAACTATACTGCCGATGACCGGATGCACGTACTGCATTGACACATCTATGATTTTCACCAACTTTTGATATTCTCCAACCACCCCTAATCGCTCACGCCATAATGTAAACGCCACTTACGTGGCCTTCTAGACTATCGTGCATACATACAACCGTAGTTCTTCCGTTGGAGGTAACTGAATCAACATTATTTACTAATTACCCAACAATAAAGAATCACAATTCTTTATATTTACATATATATCTCAATGGCGGGCTTTCTCTCTCTCTCTCTCTCTCTCTCTCTCTCTCTCCTCTCTCGTCATTATTTTCTCCTCAATAATATATAATTTAAAATTATTTAAAATATATAAATAAATAATTTTTTAGTAAATAAATAAATTATATAAATAAAGTATATATATATATATATATATATATTTATTTAGTTATTTATATATTTAAATTATATAAATATTTTTAAGTTTAGGGTAAATAATTTAAAAATATTTAAAATATATAAATAAATAAATGGTTATATATGTATATGTATAATATATATATATATATATATATATATATACATATATATATATATATATATATATATATAAAATTAGTTATTTATTTATTTAAAAATATATAATTAGTTAAATAAATAATTTTAAATTATATAAATTTAGTTATTTATTTTAGAAAATATTTAGTTATTTATATATATATATATTTATTTATTCATTATATATTTATTCCTTTCTTTATTTATTTATTAAAATTTGATTTTTTTTATGTTTTATGTAACATATATGTATATATATGTATAATAATAATAATAATATTATATAATAATATGTATAATTAAATATTTTATATAAATTATTTTTAAATTATATTTTTTAAATATTTTAAATTATTTATATCTTAAAAATATTTATATAATTTAAAATATATAAATAAGATATTTTATAAATATAAATAAGAAATATTTATATAATTTGTTATATTTTGTTTATTTATTTAACTATATATTTTAAATAATAAATATTTTAAATACTAAATTAATTAAATAAATATATATATTATTATATAAATAACTAATTATTTGTTTATATATTTTTAAATATTTTATATTTATTTATATAACTTAAAATATTTATATAATTTAAATATATAAATAACTAAATAAACATATATATATATATATATATATATATATGTACTTTATTTATATAATTTATAAATATTTATATAATTTATTTATTTACTAAAAAATTATTTAAATATAAATTATAAAATAAATATAAATTATATAAATATATATAAATTTATTTAGTTATTTTATATATTTAAATTATATAAATATTTTTTAGTTATATAAATAATATAAAAAATATTTAAAATATATAAATAAATAATTAGTTATTTATATATATATATATTTTTTATTTAATTAGCTATTTGTGTATTTAAAAAAATAGTTATTTATTTAAAATATAAAATTAGTTAAATAAATAAATAAATAAATTTTAAATTATATAAAAATTTTGTTATTTATATATTTATAAAATATTTAGTTATTTATATATTTAAATTATATAAATATTTTTAAGTTATATAAATAATTTAAAAATATTTAAAAATATAATTTAAAAATAATTTATATAAAATATTTTAATTATATATATGTATATATATATATTTATATAAGTCTAATAATAATAATAATAACAAAAAATATATAAAAAATTTAAAATATAAAAAAATAAAATAAATAAATAATTTTTTAATAAATAAATAAAGAAGATATATATATATGTATATATATATATATATATATATATATATATATATATATAAATAACTAAATATTTTCTAAATATATAAATAATAAATATTTATATAATTTAAATATTTATTTATTTATTTAACTAATTATATATTTTAAATAAAATAAATAACTAATTAAATATATATATATAAATAACTATTTATTTATTTATATATTTTAAATACTTTTAAATTATTTACCCTAAACTTAAAATATTTATATAATTTAAATATATAAATAACTAAATAAATTTATATATATATATATACTTTATTTATATAATTTATTTATTTACTAAAATTATTTATTTATATATTTTAAATAATTTTAAATTATATATGAGAGAGAGGGGAATACATTTCTGCCATTTAGGATATATATGTAAAGATATAAATTGTGTGATCTGTATGTAAATTCTCCTTTTTAAAAAAAATTTATTTAGCCGTAGCCAATCGCTGGCATGACCATACAGTCGACCACATGGTGAAATTTTGGTTTAGCAGCTATTTAAATTTTTTTTAAAACATTTTATTCTAATTAAAGTTTTAATCATGCTTAGTTTAAAAATTTTGCCTCGTATTTATAGTGAAGTTAAGGAAGAGCTTTCTTTTTAAGACTTCTTATGAACCTTAGCTGTGCTTAATTAGTCATAATTAAATATAAAACAGTTTAGTTGGTGCCTCTCTGCCGAGCAGTTGTTTGTTTGGTTGGACACTTGGCGAAATGGAAACACACACACATACGTAGAGAGAGAGAGAGGAGAGAGAGAGAGATGATGAAGGTGTGTGGCTGTTATGTTAGTTTTGTGTTAGCTCACCTTCCTATCAGTTATTTAGAAAATTTTTCGGATGGGATGATCAAATGCACCAAACTGGGATACAAGGCCAAGAATTTCCAGACTAAGTCAGTAGCTCGCGAAATTATGTAATGATTTAATTCGTAAAGAGCAGATATATGTAGAAGTTAATTATTTTGCGCTTTAGCTCATTGGAACCATCCTTGGCTTTGAGTTCGAATGTCCTTTAGACTGTTAAACTCAAACTACTTAAGAATCTCACGTAATTCTGGCTCTGTTCTGATTAGGAGTCTGCTTATAAGGCGATATTATATATGTTGGATCATATATGAAGTATGTGGCCAACTTATGATCTTAGAGAGTCTCATATAATTTTTATAGAATGTTTTAAGAATCATATGAAAAAATATATATAATTATAGACTCGAACAATCATTAAATAAATATCATTCTCAATATATCTAAATCAAATCAAAAGCTTCAAAACTTACTTTGCGTTTACTTCACACTGATTCCACATATAGTATACCATGTCAAGTTGATATTGCTTTTACAATCAAAATGTACACTTTTTTTTATTCTCATTGATATTTAATAACATTATAGATCACAAATTACTTAACTCATTATAGCATCATAATTTTTTAAGAGTAGTTCTTTACAATCCAATTTATTGGGGGCTTTTGCAAACATAATCATCCTACTCTTCTTTATTTATGAATTAATCACTTTTAATCTTAATTTTTTAAATTGACTTTAAAATATTAAAATTCATAACAAAAGCTCAATCCATATTTTTCATTTTTATAAAATTCCCAGACTCTAATATATGAGACAGATAATTAAAAAAATAATACATATATATTAGATAATTGATTTGTAAATATCCAAAATCATTATTGTGATAGGTAAAAAATTATTATCCAGCTTTTTTTAAATGAAAAATTATAATGCTCACTTTTTAAATTTTTCTCTTCTAATAAATTTATAACTACTTTTATAAATAGTTGCAACCTCCAAAACAACATTGTATGTGAGATTACTTGCACGCGATTGTGGAAAAAATAAATTTTTAAAAAAACTATTTTGGTTATTAAAAAATTAAATATTTTGTCATAACTGCCTCACTATAATTTATCTAGTAATAAAAAAATTTATTTTTAACACAATTTTTTAAGAAGCAACTAGAAAGTTATAGCCAAACAAATTATAATTATTTAATGAAAAACCACACATTAAAAAATTACTCCATACCAACTGTTAAGTCATGTGTTCCTCCATTTTGATTAAAAAAAATTCTGACTAACTGTAGTATTTTGATCGTATCGGAGTCGTTTGTTATTGGAATTCATGACTTGGTATTTGAAATCGGCTAATTCATGACTTTCATGTTGACCTGGAATTGAGATTGTGACGCTTTGCATAAGAAATTTCGATGTACCTGAGTTTGGTTGCATTTATGATTTAAATTTCAATATATATATATATATATATATATATATATATATATATATATATATATATATATAAAGGAACCTATATATAAGCTCTATTGTAAAACAAGAAAAACTCAACCTGACAATTTATGATTCTCTCGCCCAAGTTTCACATAGTTTTGTATTATGTATATTTTATATGAAGATAATAACTACATTAATTTTTATATAAGAATTATTTTTTTTTTTTGATGTCGACTATGAATGTCTTGTTTGATTAGTAGACTTTGGTCATATTAAAAAATAGAAAAATAAATGTGGTGAATGCATATTTTTTATTTTTATGTTTTTTTTTTGCATTTTTTTTATTTGTTCACTTTATAAATATATGAGATAAACTCTCATGAAATATAGAGTGAATTATTGAATTTTGAATACTTAGTAGTTTGCATATTGGAGAATTTTGATATGCTTCTTCTTTATCTTAGTGATATTTTAATATTTAGACTATTTTTTAAAAAATATAGAAATGTAAAAAAAATTAAAAATATTTTAAAAATAATATGTAGGTTATGATCACCTATAGGATACTATTGATCCCATAAATTTATTAAATAAAAAAATGTTAGAGTACATAGAAAATATAAAACAATCTTAGAAACATATACATTATCATATGATCTACTTCTGAGTATGCTAGAGTACATCTAATGACGGCGGTGTCTGCGTGGTGGAAGTGCGTCACTTCACTGGAGTGTAATGTGCGGCGGTTGTAGGACGTCAGCGCAAATATTCTGCGATGCGCGCATCATCTCCTCGATTAGTGCCCGGTATCATTGAGAGATGTAACATCTGGTATCTCCTGCGATGGTCCTGGCTGAAAGGGGACTATGGGGTACATTGTACATCGTGCATGTATCGGATGGGTGAGGATACATGGAAGAACTGCGCCGGGGCCGAAATGGGTGAACATGCCTTCCGGTTGAGTCGGCTGGTGTGCTATATGGGTAAGTGTATGGACCGACATCGGCATGGGCGATGGACACGCATCGAATCTGTAGCATATGGCGAAGACTATGGCGTTGCATAGAACTACCGTCGCATCTCTATACCTGCTATCTGATATGTGCATGCCCTTATTAAGTTTTTCGCATAATTCCTCATAGGTATTGATCGAATGTCGGAAATCAGTATCCATATCTCTCCCAAAATAAGCTGAGAATATATCCTGCGTGTCCAAGATATGTTTCCTCTGTGAAGACAAAGAAATTATGTTGTCTGTTAAACATATAAATTTATGAATAGCATAAAATTTTTTAACACTTACCATCGATCTCTCTCCGAGCACGAGGATAGTAGGTGGTTGGCGGTATGATAGACTAGCATGTATAAGGAGGCCGATCGATACCACCTCATATCGACTCACCGTCGGGTCAAGCGTGAGCTGCACAACAATGGCATCGTGTCTGGCCTCCCACTATAATATGTAAGCCTGGTGGTACTCAAACCAGTTAACATCAGCCTTTCCCCGTCCATCGACTCACTGAAATGAAGGATCTATAGGATCTACGTCGACTCTAGGTGATAGCCGAACTTCCGAGCGCGATCGGGGGAGGTACGCTTCAAACGATCAATGGAACCCGGGCGCCATATCTCGACCCAGCAACATCACTCGTGCATCTGGTCCATAAGGTTCCATATCACCTACAGTAATATATAGTAAATTTTATGTCTATGAAATTAAAAAATAATAATAATAACCAAAAGTGCACTTGGTCATACCTGGCTCTGAAGCAAACCATTAAGCTCATCCCTGTACACTCTAACATGAGCAGGTAAGATTAATGCAACCATTTGAATTGGAATCATTTTCTTGCTTTTAAATTATGGATCACTTACTTTTGATTCTATGTGTATGCTCTCTCTTTCTTTCTCTCTCCTTCTTCTCAAGGTAAGGTTAATAAGGTCTCATATCAACTATAGATATATTAAGATCCAATAATATGCACACAAAATAACAATTAATCAAATCATATACAAATGAGTTTACTAAAAATTGATAACCTAAAGTTATTTCATCATTTTTTTTCTGTAATATCATATTAAAGGACTAATAAAAATTGATAACCTTTCACTAAAAAAATTCATTGAGTTTCAATTACAAATTCTAAATAGAGTCATATTTAATAATGAACAAATTTATATACTAAACCTAATCTCAAACAACCCTTAAACAAAAAAAAGTGATGTTCATATCCAAACCTAATCTCAAACTCCATTAGATCTTCTTTTTTGAAGCATCTTCTAAACTCACACAAATAAAAATATGACATTAAAATCATATTAGTTATTTTATTGGATGTAGTTAAACTTTCAAACTTTGTTGGAATGAAAAATACATTTCATAATTTAACGAGGCACACAAGATAAGTTAGATCCACAATATGTATACCTAAAAATACAAAAATACATGTCACAAATGCATACCCGTTTATTTTGAAAAAAAAAACCCAAAATACTTTTTTCCGGCCAAAAGGCTCGGATCCGTGGCCGGATCGAGGCGTGGCGGAATCGGCGTCGACCTTGGCCCGGCGATGATGGCTGGGTGGTAGCGTAGGAGCGGGATCTCTAGGGAGAAAATGAGGGTGAGAGATCGGGATCCCAATCTCTCGGTTCGGGCCATTTTTTTTTTTAAAAATTGATTTAAGCCGACTGTGCCTATTTTTAATTTTTTTTAAACATGCTTAATTGGCTAATTAAAATTTTAACCATGCTTATTTTAAAAATTTTGCCTATGTTGGATCATAAATGAAGTATGTGGCCAACTTATGATCTTAGAGAGTCTCATATAATTTTTATAGAATGTTTTAAGAATCATATGAAAAGATATATATAATTATAGACTAGAACAATCATTAAATAAATATCATTCTCAATATATCTAAATCAAATCAAAAGCTTCAAAACTTACTTTGTGTTTACTTCACACTGATTCCACATATAGTATACCATGTCAAGGTGATATTGCTTTTACAATCAAAATGTACAATTTTTTTTATTCTCATTGATATTTAATAACATTATAGATCACAAATTACTTAACTCATTATAGCATCATAATTTTTTAAGAGTAGTTCTTTACAATCCAATTTATTAGGGGCTTTTGCAAACATAATCATCCTATTCTTCTATATTTATAAATTAATCACTTTCAGCCTTAATTTTTTAAATTGATTTTAAAATATTAAAATTCATAACAAAAGCTCAATCCATATTTTTCATTTTTGTAAAATTCCCAGACTCTAATATATGAGGCCGGCAATTCAAAAAAATAATACATATATATTAGATAATTGATTTGTAAATATCCAAAATCATTATTGTGATAGGTAAAAAACTATTATCCAGCTTTTTATAAATGATAAATTATAATGCTCACTTCAACTTTTTAATTTTTTATTTTCTAATAAATTTATAACTACTTTTATAAATAGTTGCAACCTCCCAAACAACATTGTATGTGATGTGAGATTACTTGCACGTAACTACCTCACTATAATTTATATAGTAATAAAAAAAAATATTTTTAACACAATTTTTTAAGAAGCAACTAGAAAGTCATAGTCAAACCAATTATAATTATTTAATGAAAAACCACACATTAAAAAATTACTCCATACCAACTGTTAAGTCATGTGTTCCTTCATTTTGATTAAAAAAATACTTTTAATATCATTATCATGACCATTATTAGTTTTTTTTTTTTTCTAAGTTGAAAGCTGCAGATAAAAATGCATAAAAGTAAAATCCATATATAGAAACTCCACATGACAGAAGTCACAGAAGCAAAGTTCCACGCAATTATTTCTGTATCAAAAGTTAATTTTCAAGGCATCTCTCTGAGAAGCAACTAGTAGGCCAGTTATATAAATGAAAAGCCCATAATAAACCATGTGTAGTCCTGGACTGGATAAGCCAAGCCCATGATCAGCCCATTCAAAATAAATGCACCTGTTGGTGATTTAAGAATAGTTATAGCACTCTCCTAACTTCTGTCTGCTCAAGGGTTCATCAGTTGTATAACGATTTCATGAAAAAAACAAATAAAAAGTTAAAGATGCAAATCAGTATATTAAAAAATTGCTAATCAAAACTTAATGTCAGATTATTCATAACTAATTCTTTTTTTTCCTCTAAAATTTCACACTGCTTGAAGGAATTTTAAGGTTTTAAAAGTCTGGCAGGCATTTGTGTTTCAAGTATTATAAATTTTAAAAACGATTTAATCATTCTTCACCCGTCAGGCTTATTTGATTGCTTAAAATAAAAATGTGTCAAAAAAAAAAAAAAACTAATTTTATTTTCATTGTAAACCAACTAACAATTATAATGAGATTTATGACGTTTTAGTCTAGAAAATAAGAAAACGGCGAATGAAAAATAAGAAAATGAATAAATATCAGCATCAAAGCAATAAACCTGTCAAATATAAATATTATAAGAACATGATCAATCATGAGCCTTAATCAATTATTACATTAAAATTAAGTCCATGATGAACTACTTAAAATTAAAGCAATTAATATTATCCTCTTGTTAAACTCAGTTAAAGTGTTTTAAAATTCTATTCTATATAAATAAATTTGGGAATTTAAGAGAGAAGATAAGAAGATTTATGTGGTTGACATCTTGCTACGTTCTGAGGCTGAGGATCTCTATATTTCTCTTTTACAATGAGTTTAGGAGAAGATACAAATTTTGGGATGCATCCTCCCATGGATTTCCTCCCTTTTTATATGCTAAGATGAAGTTGGTAGGTTTGGAGGAGAAAAAATTTTAATTGACCATCTAGGTACCAATTTTTGAATTTCAAGTGTGAAATAATTCAATTTTGATGACTACCTAACTTTAACAAAAAAGAAAAAATATGTGTAATTTGACTCCACATTTAATAATCTCCCACTTGGAGTCAAAAAAATATATTATGTTTGAACACTTCTCTCAATACACTCTGTCATGCAGATCCACCAATGCTCTTAGTGTGACGCCTCCATCATCATGACTTATGGAAACCAACTGAGGTTATGCATAACCTCAGTTTTAAGATGATCACCATCTTGTTCAACATATCTACAGGATTCTTTATTTCATAAATCGTCTCCAGTTGTAGAGGTCTATCATCAATTAGTCCTTTGATATAATGATATCGTAGTTGTATGTGTTTTGTTCTTGTATGAAAAATTGGATTCTTTATTAGATGGATGACACTCTTACTGTCACTGAAGAGGGTGATACTAGTTTGCTTTTTTTTTTTTTCTAATTCTTAAAGAAAATTCTTTAACCATATCATCTCTTTACCTACTTCTGAAACTACCATATACCGGCGATAAATGAGACACTCTTCCGCAGCCTAGACATCCAACTAATCGTTCCTCCAAGTGTGAACACATAACGATGTGTTCTTGTACTATCTAAATTTCCTCCCAAGTCAACATCGAGTATCCTGTAGATATAGTTCATTATTTCTAAAGTAAAGAGCTATATTTGAAGTACCTTTTAAATATCTTAGGATCCACTTCATGGCTTCCCAATGCTCCCTCCTCTCCTGAATTAGACATAAATTTGCTCACAACTCCTCACTGCATGAGCTATATCTAGTCAGGTACATACCATAGCATACATTAAACTGTCAACTACAGATCATGAGATTTTGGTGACTTCTTTTTAGATAGCCTGAAATAACTACCCAAAGGAGTCTCTCTTGGCTTCGCATTCTGAACATTGAATCGATTCAGAACCTTCTAGATGTACTTCTCTTGGGATAACTCCAAGGCCCCTTTAGATTTATCCCAATAATCTCGATGCCAAGGATTTATTTTGCTGCTCCCAAGTCTTCCATTTCAAACTCCTTTGATAATTACCTTTTTAACTTATTAATTTATATTATGCTTGCTTTTGCAACCAACATATCATCAATATAAAGCAACAAAATAATGTAGGACTTATCTTACCTCTTGAAGTAGTAATGATCCATCTCACATCTAGTGCTTGCACATGAAGTCTTCAAATTTCTTCTACCATGTCTTAGTGTCGCTACCCCCATATAAGCTCTTTTGAAACTTGCACATTAAATTTTCTTTTCCTGGAACAACAAACCCTTCTTGTTGTTCCATATATATTTCTTCCTCGAGATCTCCATGAAGAAAAGTAGTCTTCACATCTATGTTCTGATATAAATCTTCATTGCAACATACTTAAGACCATTATAATGTAGTCATCTTTACCACCCTGGTTAGAACACATGTCTGTCGATCTCGCGATTCTTGAAATCCTTTTTGACCACCAATATATTTTGCTCCCATCGGACTCTTATTTTACTATACACCCACTTCTTCTGCAATACTTTCTTGCTTTTGAGTAATAGGTCTAATGTTTAGGTTCTTCTCCAAAGAGTTCATCTCTTCTTTCATGGCTTTCTCCCCGTATAAAATCTCCCACCTGTTTCCAAGTGTTTGCTCCTCATATATAGATAATATAAAGATGGAGAATACAAGCGTGGGCACGTCTAGTAGATCTCTCATAAAGTAAATGGCTCTTGAGCCTCTTGTATAGAAGCATTTGGATCAATACTAAAACCTTCTGAGTTTTTATCAGTATTTTCAATACTGATATCATCTAGGATGACTTCTTCATGTTTCTCGTCATGCTTCGTAGCTATTTTTAGTTTATTCTTAAACAGGTTGTGTTCGTCAAACATTATATCTTTGGCTCTTATGACTTTTTTATTTTAGTCATCCCAAAATTAGCAACTAAAATAGTATGAGCCATAATCAATGAAGTAACATTTTTTTCTTTTGCATCAAGCTTATCTCTGGATTCAGAATCAATGTGCACATATGAAATATAACCAAAAACTTTTAAATGTGAAAGTCATACCTCTTTTCCACTCCACTCTTCCTCAATTTCAGTTTTGATCTAAACTTCTCCTTTTTTTGATAATCTAGCATCTCATCATCGATAGAATTTACCAAATTTTTTTTGCAATATAGTTATATTGTAATTCACGACAAGGGGTAGAATGAAATGACATACCTGAGTCAAGAATCCAAGACTCAATGGGACTCTCAACACATCATACTTGTGCTTCAAAGTCATGTTCAATTAGTGAGTTTGTTGACTAGCCTTTTGGAGTGAGTTCTCAACTTTCCTCATCATAGATCTAGGACTCTTATAGACACTAAGAGCTTCTTAGTATTAAGACACTTCTAGTGATTAGGTGAACACTTAATTTAAGCCTAAAGACTTTGTGAGTTAGTCATCAAAACATATTATGCCTTAGAGACTGGAAAACTAGCCATATAGTCTAAACCAAATCCATGCTTTCAAACCAAACCTCAAATTCATATCAAACCAAATTTTCAAGACTTATAATCAATCCCATGATCAAATTCAAGCTCAAGATTTCTCCATAAAACTCTATAATTAAATTCAAAACCCTTCATGATTTGATTTTATCATGTGGATTTAGCCTTAACCAAATTCAAATCAATCTCGATTCAATTGATTTTCTCAAAAGATAAATTCAATCTTTCAATCATTTACCAAATCTAAATCCAAATTCCAAACTCCAAACCAAACAAATCAAATCAAAACTAAGATCAAATTTCTCTCTTAAGCCTTATGACTCACTCTCATAAGCAAATCTCAACCCAAATTATCCCAAATTTAATTGATTTTTTTATAAATCAATTATTCCTTCATTTTACATTGACAAATATAAATAAAATCAAATAGCTAAAGCCAAATCAAACTAAATCAAATCAAAGCCAAAATCCTTCTTAAGTCTATGGACCTACCTCCATAGGCTTAATTAAATCTTAAACTAAAACTAAATTGATTGATCTCTTTATAATCAATTATTCATTCATTTATATTCATAAATATAAATGAAACACACCCTCTAATAATAAAAAATAAATCAAACTAAATTAATTCCCTACTCAAGCCCTTTTGACCTACATAAGTTTGGTCAAACTTACTTCAAATCACTCCAACCCAAGTGATTTTCTCTTGAATAATTTATATCTTCAATTATATTCTCAAATATAATTGAAATATAAATCAAATAACTAAACCAAACCCAAATCAAATCAAAATTTTAATTTTAACTTTGTTTAGCCAATTTTTTGAACTTGGCTAAATGACACCCAAATCAATTCAAAAATCATGGATTTTTTCATGGATCAATCTTTCTTTTAATCACTCATCTAAATATAAACATAAACTACAATTATTAAACCAAAATCAAGTCACTAGTCAAAAACTTTTGACTTGAAAACTTTAAATGAGCCAAAATCCATTATACTACAAATTGATTATAGTTGGATTTATTTTTCAATCCTAGGCTCATGTGTGAGTTCCACTAAACTTGAATCAAGCAAAAATCAAATCAATTGACTCATTTAGGTCTACTTCAGTGACCAAGATCCTTTTTTGAGTCAAGTTCTAATACAACCCAAATTGGATTAAACTAAGCTCATCCAAATCTCATATCATGATCAATAATCACATTGGGATGATCAATCACCTCAATTTGGTCAAACCAACCCAATTAGGTCCTTTGACTAAACCTTTAGCTTAAATGAAACCTAAACTAGCCAAACCCCACCATATACCAAATTGATTGAATCCATTGATTCAAACCAATTCATAATCAGTGATGGAAGATGATCAAATCCTCAATTGAGCCAAACTAAGTCCAATTGACTAGTTGATCTAAGTTTATCCAAATTTGCCTAAAAAGCTAAAATGGGTCAAATCAATTTATTTAAAATGATTGCAATCAATCTCAAGTTCATTCCAAATCACTTATTGAACTTGACTAAAGTCATAATTGAGTTAAATTTAACCAATTGGTCAACTTGACTCAACTAGCCCAAATTGACCTAAAGGTCAAATTGGCCAAAATCTAAATTAAACTCAAATCAAAAATCGCAATCATTTTCAATTAAATTGAACATGAACCAACACTAACTAACCCAATTAGATCAAAATTGGTCAATTTGTCAACTTAGCCCATTTAACTTTGTTTGAATCCAAGCAAAATCAAACCTAAGCCAAATTGATTGAAACCACTTAAACTAAAACTATCCAAATCATCATTTGAACCTAACTCAAGCCTTGGTTTGACTCAATTTGACCAATTGGTCAACCCAACTCAACATGAACCCAAATGAAGCTAAAGCACTTAAAACCAACCCATGGAACCTTTGTGGCTAAAATTGGCCCTTGTGCCCAAAATCTGCCAAAAGTAAAGTTGACCCCACCCAATTAGCCATTGGACAAACTTCTTATATAGGATTATTTCTCATTTAGCAAATCCTACTCTATCACTTGGGTAGCCATCCAAGTGCCAAATGGTGTTACTAGCCTTCACTTTGAAGAAGCTTAGGATCGATTTGACCAAAGGAAATCCAACTCTTCCTCCTCAGGTGTTAAATTAAGATAATTAAAAAATTTAACAACCCCTTATTTGGATGTTGTATGCTTAATATCATGCCATCTTGTTTCACTTTCACTGAGAAGGTTTTCATCCTTGCGATAGGAAGACTTCGACCTTTAAGGGTCTCTTGTGGTAAAAAATACATCTTTATCTCTCGATTTAATAATATCATTTCATAATATATTTAGACATATAAAATCTTAAGGCCTTTGTCAAAATAAAGTATCAAAATCAAATAAAATTGATACTAATTTATTCATTACTCATGTCTTTTAGGGAGTGGGTTTAAGGACTTTAGTTTATTTCTAAATAATAACATCTAACCATCTTGCAAAATATATGACTTGACCATATAGTTTTAAAATGTAAAAAGTTAAGCGCCACTAGGAGGTTATAAATTCCAGGTTGGGTGGTTTATCCTCTTTTGTAGAGATAAATAATATACACATTTTGTCTTAGATTTAGTGCTTTGGCCTGGTAAAGCTCCTTAGATTTAAGATATGAGGTTACTATTTTCCCAGTACAAGTATAAAACCTCACATTTAGGCATTTCCACAATATTATATTGTGAGATTATAATTCTTTTTTTAATTTCAACTCACATAAGTAATTCTCTTCAATTTTAAATATATAAAGCCCAACCATAGGGTAGATTGGAATGTTCACTAGATTTCTTAGTATTATGAGCATTCCCTACTCATCTCCTTTGGCTTCGATAAGTAAGTCTCTTCTTTTGATCTATCCCACTTGATTTTTCTAAATATAATCAATCCTTTGATAGTCCTATCTTTGAAATATTTAGAGATAATAATTGCCTACTTTAATTTTGACCTCCATATGTGTGTCATAAATCAAGACAAGCCTACAAATTGAATTCGACGGACTTGAGCGGCGTCGCAAATCGGGTTCAAAATGCTGGACATCATAAAATGGTGAAAGCGACCTCCGATCAACAAAGCTTCGCCATGGTGTTGATTGAAGATATTGATATTCAAAATCCGATCAATCGATTAAGCGCTATCGATGTATGCGTATATCGAAGTGACGATATCTGAACGACCTCCATTTATAAAATTAATTACGTCGTTAGCTTCAAAATATCAAAATCTATCAAATGAGACTATCTGCGCTCAATTTGGATGAGTCTGCTCAAATGTTGAATAATCAAAAGTTGTAGCGCGCAAATCGAGGATGAAATGCACAAGGCGTCACCAAAATCAACTCTCGATGACCTAAATCGATGAGACTTCACGATCATGTTGATATCGAAATTAGTATATAAATATTGTATGCGATGATCATCAAGCTCAGTCGCAATCTCGCATATCTCGGGAGGTAGAGGATCAAATGACCGTTTGTGATCCGCCATTGGCTTTGAAATATCGAAATCTATCAAATAAGATTGATCACACTCAATTCAGATGAGTCTGCGCAAAAATCGAGCGATCGAAAATGGCCGTCATTTGTGAGTGATTTGATTCGACTTAGCGGTCTCCGATCACGAAATAATTTACATTTGCATTGAATGATAGAATTACCTTGAATCAATATATATTGACTATATAATGATGTCGGTAAACTTCATTTTAAAATTAATTAATATTTGAAAAATCAATACAAAAAAGTGTCTATTAAACCCACGGTTCTCATGCAATTACTCCCGCTTGTAACGCAAGTCAACCGTTCCCTCCTAGTTGAAAAAACTATATAATTTGAAGGCTTAATTTTTAAAATAATCCTTATTAAAAAAAAGTAATTAATTAAAAAAAAAAATTTAAAATAAGCGTCTTGGGTCATTTGGCAGGATATGCGTTGGTCAACGATGACTAATAAAAAAAAAAAAAAAATGACGGCGCGGAACTTAACGTCTCTCTCTCTCTCTCTCTCTCTCTCTCTCTCTCTCTCTCTCTCTCTCTCTCTCTCTCTAAAATCCATGAGCAAAAATATATATTTATATAAATTTATTTAATTATTTATATATTTAAATTATATAAATATTTTTAAGTTATATAAATAATTTTAAAATATTTAAAATATTTAAATAAATAATTAGTTATATATATAAATTTATTTAATTAGTTATTTATTTATTTAAAAATATTTATTTATTTAAAATATATAATTAGTTAAATAAATAAATAAATAAAATTTAAATTATATAAATATTTAGTTATTTAATATATTTATAAAATATTTATTTATTATATATATTTATTCCTTTATTTATTTATTTAAAAATTATTTATTTATTTATTTTTTATTTTTATTTTTGTTATTATTATTATTATATAGACTTATATATATATATATATATATATATAATTAAAATATTTTAGAAAAATTATTTTTAAATTATATATTTTAAATTATTTAAATAACTTAAAAATATTTATATAATTTAAATATATAAATAACTAAATATTTTATAAATATATAAATAACTAAATATTTATATAATTTAAATTTTTTATTTATTTAACTAATTATATATTTTAAATAAATAAATAACTAATATATATATATATATATATATATATATATATATATATATATATATATAAATTACTTTATTTATATAATTTATAAAATATTTATATAATTTATTTCTTTCTTTATTTATTAAAATTATTTATTTATATATTTTAAATATTTTTAAATTATATATTAACAAAAAATTAATAAAATTATATATTTAAAATAATTATATTAATTAATAAAAAAAATTATTAAATAAATTTCTAAATATATATATATAAAAATATTTTTAAAATTATATTATATATATATAAATAAATGAATAAATAACTAAATATATAAATATTTAATTATTAAATATTTTATAAAAATATTTTTAAATTATATATTTTAAATATTTTAAATAATTATATTAATTAAAAAAATTAAAAAAACTTCTCTCTCTCTCTCTCCGTGCTTAAAATCACGAAAAAAAAAAAAATTTCATGACGGACGACTAGGACGTGGATACACGACGTCGATTCGTGATATTATCTATTTTCTTAAAAAAAAAAAAAAAAAATTTAATTAATTAAGATTAACATGGTGCTTATTTTAAATTAGTTAAATAAATTATTAGTTAAATATTTAGTTATTTATATATTTATAAAATATTTAGTTATTTATATATTTATTTATTTATTATATAAAGCCAATAAATTATATATATATTTATTTATATTTATATATTTAAATTATATAAATATTTTTAAGTTATTTAAATAATTTAAAATATTTAAAATATATAATTTAAAAATAATTTTTCTAAAATATTTTAATTATATATATATATATATATATTTTATATAAGTCTATAATAATAATAACAAAAATATAACAAATATAAAATATTAAAAATAAATAAATAAATAATTTTAATAAATAAATAAATAAAAGAATAAATATATATAATAAATAAATATTTTATAAATATATTAAATAACTAAATATTTATATAATTTAAATTTTATTTATTTATTTATTTAACTAATTATATATTTTAAATAAATAAATATTTTTAAATAAATAAATATTTTTAAATAAATAAATATATATATAACTAATTATTTATTTAAATATTTTAAATATTTTAAAATTATTTATATAACTTAAAATATTTATATAATTTAAATATATAAATAATTAAATAAATTTATATAAATATATATTTTTTGTTTTTTTAGAGAGAGAGAGAGAGAGAGAGAGAGAGAGAGAGAGAGAGAGAGAGAGAGAGAGAGAGAGAGAGAGAGCGTCATTTTTTTTTTTTTTTGATCAGTGATGGCCGGGTATCAGTCTAGGTCTGATTGAATTTTTAGGATTAAAATTATTACGGTTTTAATAAGGGTTATTTTAAATGAATCTCTCAACCGTTTCCTCTCTTCCATTCCGGAACCGCAAGGCAACCGTTCTCCCTCCAAAGGAAACCGCAGCCCCCTTCTCGGTTTTCTGGCCAAAAACCGCATGCATGCAGAAAACCGACGTAACTCACCCGACTCTCTCTCTCTCTCTGTCTCGGTGAGAAATGAAAACCATGGCTCTCTCTCTCGACATTTCCTCCCCAGATTTCAGTTGGCATGATCCGACCCCTTGCGTAGGCGTCAACCTCAGCGCCATGGTCGTCGAGCCTTCAACAAGCAACGACGGAGGAAACGATCTTGGTATCTGATATTCCACTGATGATCCCCTGCATCGCCGGAGGTCGCCTGAAGGATTCCACTGTCGATGTCTCGCCTGATACTTTCACTTCCTGACGACTGCCTCTTCGTCCACTACAGTGGCCGTGGCACCCGTGTCCCGGCCGAGACCAGCGAGCACGATGACACTGGCTATGATGAGTGCACCGTTCCTTACGACATGAATCTAATTACAATTGACAGTTTCAGAGAGCTTGTTGATGATCTCCCTAGGGGATGTTGGCTTACCTTAGTCTCCGACTCATGTCACAGTGGTGGCCTGATTAAGAACGCCAATGAACAAGTTGGCGAAAACACCAGGCGTAATGAAGAAGAAGAAGAACCCAGTTTTGAGTTCAGCTTCTCAACTTTCTTAAAGCATAGCGTGCACAGTGCTTTGGAATCCCGTGGCATTTGACATACCTTTCGAAGGCCTTAGTCACCACCGTCGGTACCGTCATCCTGATGAGGAAGAAGCCACTCAAACTGAATTTACAAGTCATGGCCATCATATCAAGAGTAAATCCCATCCCTTGGCTTCTTCCGGTTGAAACCGCCAACCGCACCAGCGTGCCGCGCTGTACTGCCGCTCCGGCCCACGCCTCCTGCCGCCGCGAAAAAGATCCCGCGGCCGCAAATCCGCGCCTCCCACGAGTCCCGTCGCCGGTAGGTCCGTGCTGCACTGCCGCTCTGGCCCTCTTCCGCCGCTGCCGCCGACCCGCGACCCTCTGTCCCGCCAACCCGCTCTGGTGCCGCAATCCCATGTTCTGGCCCGCTCCGCTCCGGCCCGTTTCGCGCTAGACCCGACACAACCCAACCGCGCCGTAGCTTGCTCTCTCAACCGCGACCCAATTGACCAACCCGAACGTCGCCGGCCCGCTGCGCGTCTCATCGCCGCACCGACCAGGCCGTTGATCCGCAGCCCGTTGTCTCAACCGTCGACCCGCTCCTGACCCGCGTGATTAGCCCATTGCTGCAAGCCTGACCCGCGCGGTTTGGCCTCTGGCCCGTTCTGTTCCGGCCTGAAACTGTTCTGACTCGTGCAAAGGCTCGCCAGCAACTTTCTTTGGCCCGCCCAGCCCTTCTTTGGCCCGGCTTCCAAACTAATCCAAACTTATCCGTTTTTCGCTGGAAGAAAATCGTCGGGACAAATTCTTTCCATTTTTCATCTGCTTTACCCATTTTGCATTTGTCGGGAAAGAAAATCGTCGGAAGAATTCTTACGATTTTTAGTAATCACTGCTTTAGCCTTCTTACTTCATTGCGTCGAATCGGAAGAAAATCATCAGCAAGGGAATTCTTTCTTCAATTTTCGGTCACTGCTTTATCCCCATTTTTCGCGAGCCGGGAAGAAAATCGTAAGTAGGTGAATTCTTTCTTCAATTTTTGGCTTCGTACTCACTCGCTTTAGCCTTCTTACTTGATTCGTAATGGAAGAAAATCGTCGTGAGCAAATTCTTCGATTTTTACTCCCACCTTTTATTTTTCTCGCAGGAAGAAAATCATCAACAGGCGAATTCCTCCTTCGATTTTTGGCGTCGCACCCCTTACCTTGCATTCCCAATCGCATACCCAACCCCGTTCCTTTGCCTATCACTATAGCGCATATGTCGACACATGTGGGATTGTGAATGTGAATATATACATATGCTGTTTCTTCAGTAGGTTTGAAGACCTCGTTGTGCTTAAGCAGGGGCAGACGAGATGAAGCGGTTGTGTATGAGACTCCACACTCGCCAGCATCGAGTAAGCCAAATCGGTTGTTAAATGTCGCTCCCCAGGCAATCTTTGTAGAAATTTTATCTTATTTAGACTTAGAAAAAAAAGGGAATTAATATATTGCATTTATCTTCTTTCATGTTTAAGGCCTCATTGTGCTCAGTAGACGAGATGAAAAGACCGTGTGTCATCACTGCCTCCTTCGAGCCATCGAACAAACCAAAATACCCCAATGACCCCTGCGAGGATGGCCAGGAGGTTGTCAAAATTTTATTTGATTTAGACTTAGGAAGAGGGGAAATCAAATTTGAATAAAGAGAGGAAATCAAATTTGAATAAATGAGGGAAATAAAATTTGAATAAAAGAAGAACAAATAAAATTTGAAGAAAAGAGAGAAATCAAATTTGAATAAAATAGAGGAAAATCAAATTTGAATAAAAGAGAGGGAAATCAAATTTGAATAAAAGAGGGAGAAAATTGAGAATTACTTTGAGGAGTAAATCTTCTTCTTAAAATAACAAATTAAACTGTCTTTTGGAATATAAATTAAAATGCAATCTTCGCCAGATCGCAATCTTCTCTTTCAAAGCATAACGTACTAAATCAAAATCTACAAAATTATAGGGCCCCATCCGATCAAAACTAAGGAATTTCATTCTAATTATGATTTTAAAATTAATGATTTCATTAATTAGATGAAATTAACTAAACTATAAATACGCATATGTGCCCCATATCTTTGAATGCCTAAATTTAAGTGTCGAGGATCGGTGGGTCCGTTTCGATTTAGTCTTATGGGTCAGGTTAACAAAACCTAAAAACTTATAATAAGAGTTTCAAATCAGTGAAATATCTGAGAAGCTGATTCTATCAAGTAACAGTAGATCTAATCCTCTGTTAGTAGCTAAACAGAGTTGACAGGATCTAAACATCTTAAACATATTCAAATGTGATTCTATTTTCAAATCAAATTAACTCAAATTAAATTTTAATCTAAAAAAATTATTCAAATGAAACTCTATCATTAAAAACTTAAAGCCAAAATTTATCCACCTACTGTAATTGTTTGTCAGAGGTGATAAATTAAGCAAACTCTAGCTCGCAAAGGAGCCAATGTCAAATCAAGTGTTCTATTATATTCACTCAATCAATCTCTAGTAAGGATGTGGCGTGTCCTCACGAGCTGTATGGCGGCGATAGGCTCCACAGATGAAGCGGTTATGACCAGTCCTCGACGGGTGGTTTGGCGGCTCCATTATATTACGATCATGACGCAGGCTTCCCGATGATGGCCCTTTGAGTTGTGAATCATAGGGTATACTTGATAGGAAAAATAGCCCATTGTTTAAGATAGACTTAAGATTATCTCCTTAGATAAAAAAACTTATAATAAGAGTTTTAAATTAGTGAAATATCTAAAAATTAATTACGTGATGACGTAGATCTAATCTTATTGCCTAAGAGTTGGCGGATCTAAAGCTCTTAATTATATCCAAATTAATCAAATTAATTCAAATTGAGTGTCAATCTAAAAATGGCGTAAATAAAACTCAATCATTAAAAGCTTAAATCAAAACCCAATCTATGCACATTCCACAATAATTTGTCGGGGGTGATAAATTAAGAAAACTCTAGCTCACAAAGAAGCTAATGTCAAATCAAGTATTTTTCTATGTTCACTCTCAATCAATCTCATGATGGGGCGTGACTTGAACTGTGGCGTAGGCTCCACAGATGAAGCAGTTATGACCAGAGTCCTCTGATCGGGTGGTTTGGCCAATCCGATTCCATTATATTACGATCACGATCGTAGCCCGTATGCTCCCCAATGACTCTGCCCTTTGAGTTGTGAATCATAGGGTATACTTGATAGAGCAAACATCCCTCTGTCAACTAAGGTAGACTTAAAATTATCTCCTTAGATAAACACCACCCTAGTCTGAGGATTTCTTGGACGTAACTCATGTGTTCATGAGAATCCTTCTATCAAGTTAGTTACCTCCTCTCGACTAAGTAGACTAGGGATGAGGGATGGATGGGATCTAGGCAGACGCGTCATCATTCCCCCAACCATCCGGTTTAAGCTAAAATGATAAATTTCATATCTTAGACTCTAAAACTCCACAAGCTGCTACTACACTGCGCATTTTGTAATCTAATTACTAGCCTTAATCGAAAGTTCTCTCTTACTTATTAGGAGGGGTAATTAAATATAGGGGCTTGCGCCTATAGGAAACCTAGAACCATATCTAAAGTCCTCACCAAATGAGGATGAAATCTCTGGGTAGTGTCTTACCTACTATTCCATCTGCCTTCTGAAAATTACACCGACATTTTAAAATACTCTTTTTATCGAAGAGGTCGGTGGCAAATTTTTGGAGCCCACATTTAATCGACCGTATTTATAAGGAACTCATCTTCTTTATGATGTAATTAACTATGGGGGCTTACCCCCATAGGGAACTTTAAAACCCAGTTTAAATAAACTTTACTTTATTCATCTATGTAAAGTAAGAAAAAAACCTCTAGTATATTCGAAGACTCATCATGCCTTAGGAGTCATTATTAAGGTGATTAAGTCCATTGTAGGGTAGGAGTCTTTTTATGTCATATCTGATCACTTGAATAAGTACACTCTTAGATCTGCAAGATGTCCCCCATATACAAATCGAAAAAAAATACCACAACTCCATATGTTGTTGTTGATTCTTTTTTTTAGGTGCTTTGCACTGACTTGAGAAATCAACTTTTTTTTGATAATTCCAACAGACAATATCCTTATGATTCTTGGACTTGGCTCTAGACTTTGATATTTCTTGATTCTGTCTTCTACTATGGCTCCTCCCTTCACTTTAAATGTTAAGAGTATAACTTAAGATAAAACATTATCTAGACTGTCTTCTACAAATGTCCTCACTCAAAATCAGGTATTATATATCATTTAGCTTAAATTTGGTGATACCAGATGAACTACTTACTACAGTCATCGTTGTAGACCAACTCTCCGGCAAGGACGACAACAAGATTAGTGCTTTGATCTCATCATCGAATGCAATATCTACGCAACTCAATTGAATCGTAATCACATTGAACTTATTGATTTGGTTAACAACAAATTCACCTTCTCTCATTTTTAAATTAAATAAACGATGCATTAAAATATCTAATTTGATGCTGATGGCTTCTCATACATGTTGGATAGAGCTTTCATCAAGTTGGTCATCGTCTTCTCCTTAATAATGTTGAAAGCAATATTTCTCCCCAACATCAAGTGAATCACACCTAGTGCCTGATCTAGTAACTCCCACCCTTCTTGGCTCATCTTCTTTGGCTTCCGACCTAGAAGGGGTTCATGCAGCTTCTTCTAGTACAAATAGTCCTATATTTGCATCTTTCGTCCTTGTCATCAAACTTATAAGTTCAAACCTTCCCCTCGTTAGTCATCTCTTTCTCTTTTTAGCAAGACCTCATACTAGTTGTTGGGAATTTAAGAGGAGAGAGAGAGAGAGAGAGAGTAAAGGGCATAATTTCACACACATAGAAAAGGAACATAAGAAGATTTATGGGATTCGACATCTTACCTATGTCCATGGCAGGATCTCATTATATTTCTCTCTTACAATGAGCTTGGCGTGAAAGCCTGCTAAGAACCTAAACCAAAACAGAAAACAAAGACGAGAAAATGGCAAGGATAACCTAAAGTATATATTGTTTGTCTCTATTTTGCTTTTACTTATAGGTATTTATTGGAACAAGGAACGGTTAAATATTATATGATTAGTACACACCTAACACCTACTTACTATATGCAATGAGTAATAATATTCTATTGCTAAGAAAGCAATATTATGCTATGTATACTTAGCAAAGGACAGACACTACATCAAACCCCCGCGACATGAGAAGAACTCGACCCGAGGACAATGTTGGTGGTAGGAGCGTTATCTGCAGGGCGGTAAGCATAAATGTATCTCATATTGAAGGTGGAAGAAGTGAGAATATACGGAGGTAATTCAATGATGTAAGCATTGCCGTTAATTATATGAGAAATGAGGAAGGGTCCAAACTTGCGAGGGCTTAACTTAAAGCATATTTAATGACAGTAAAATTGTTATGATGTTCCCTCTTCCATATAAAGTTTTGGATTTAAAAGGCGGTCATTCCCATTATCAAGCTAAATCCCTTTATAAAGCGGCAATAGAAGTTAGCCAAACCGTGGAATCTTCGGACCTCTGTGACAGACTTAGGAGTTGGCCAATCCCGAATGGCTGCAACCTTGCGGGGATCGGTATTAATTCCTTCTCCATAAATGAGGAATCTTAAGAAGTGAAAAGCCTGCTAAGAAATGAAACTAAAACAGAAAACAAAGATGAGAAAATGGCAAAGATAACTGAAATTATATATTGACTGTCTCTATTTTGCTTCTACTTAACAAGTATTTATAGGAATAAGGCACGATTGAATATTTTAGTAACACCTAATTAACACCTACTGTAATGAGTAATAATATTCTATTATTAGGACAGAAATATTGTGCTACGTATACTTATACAAGGATGGACACAACATCAGAGCTTAGGAGAAGATACAATTTTTGGGATGCATCCTCCCATAGATTTCTCCCTTTTTATAGGCTAAGATGAAGAGGGTAAGTTTTGAGGAGAAATAATTTTAATTGACCATCTAGATACAAATTTTAAATTTTAAGTGTGAAATAATTCAAATTTAGTGGCTATCTAACTTTGATAAAAAGAAAAAAAATAAAATTTGACTCCATATTTAATAATAAAATAAAAATAGAGGTACAATCTTGAAGATCTTTTATGATATCATACATATACAATGTCTTGGTATGATGATGAAGATGATATTAGCTTTACTCGTTATATCTTTAGAAATGCATTAAATGAATCATTGTTCAGTTATAAATATCGGCGAATGTATTTGCTGAAATAATATCATATAAGATGACATTATCTTAGCCAATACATTCATGAGAATTAATACGGTCGAAATTCCTGTAAAAATAATTCAAATTATCATAAAATATTTTTTACGTTTAAATGCGATAGCCATGCATGCATAAATACAGCCAACACATTTCTGATAATATTTCCATCAAATCTAACATTTCACATATTAATCCTCTCTCTCTCTCTCTCTCTCTCTCTCTCTTCTTCGTAATAATATGTACAAATTTACATCGATGGCCTGCAGCATCGATAGAAGCCAACGGTATATTACGGCCCCACTACCAAAAACACCTCTCTCTGCCTTCATGTAAACGGAAAATGACAGGGGGGTGGAATCGTCCTTTCAAACAGAAACTGTGAAGCAGGAGTTCACAGTCCCAGCTTTAACACTCACCACCACTCGGCATTGGTGTCTAGTCTCGAACCCACCAGCCACAACTTCCAATGGAAACCTGAGGGAGAGCTTTGGAGGTCAACAGTCAAACCCAAAGAACCGTGAATAAAGGCACTGACTACTTCAAAATAAAATGGTTTAATTTTTTAGGTTAATTTTAATTAATAAATTAATTAGATAATTAACCTGCTAAAAAAAATTTAAAAATAATGATGCTTGATCGTGAGCGTAGCCAACTGGTGGTCGGATTGGAGGCGGCGCATCCCTAAATTTAGGGCCGGAAATGAACCAGAGAGCTGAGTTTTGCTTTTGTTTTTCCTGTCCCCATTTCAGATCTGGCGTTTGTTCCCATCGTTGGCCAGGGCTCACCTGGCCGTACAAGAGGAAGCAGCCGGTGAAGGAGATCGGAAGTGTTTTCGTTGGTTTTTTTTGAAAAAAAACTTGTTAGATTTTATTTTTATGCATATAATAGGTATGTTTAAGCTATTTAGTTTGATTTTCATGAAAAATTTTGTAGATCTCATTTTCTATGTAGTTTTTATATTTTGTAGGGAAGGTTAATTTGTGCATATTTGTTACATATGTTTAGGGCATTGATTGTGTATTGTTTATTGTAACACTTTATTTGATAAATCAATTATAAATGAGGTTGTATGTGGCATTTATTGTGGTAATTGTTACTGTTTATTGTTCTAAGTTGTGACTTGTTTGGTTCTGAAATGAGGTTGTTGTACATTTATGACTTGCTTGTTACGATTTGTTAGTTTCATATTCAATCTTTGTGGTTTAAAATGATTTACGTAAGTTGTTACGTAGGGGATACTTGATATCGATGAATGAGCTATCGATTTATCACTTATTATATGGATATATGATAAATGAGAGTATAACATTTAGGATATAAAATGTCAATATATTTTTGTAGTCTTCAATATCATATATGAATCCAATCATTTTTTGTCGTAATAGGTAGCATTTCATTTCGTCCCCTCATTCTATTTCTCCTTAATTAAATTATTTGTATTTATGAGGTGCGACGAAAGATTATTGTTGTTATGTTATTAGTAGTTAGTGATGAGTTCAACTACTGATTTGTATAGTTCTTTATTATGGCGGTGGCGAGTAAATGTGATTTCATTCCAACATATGTTGGTGGGAAAAATCATCCAGTCAAATCCCATTCGGATTAGATTCGAGGAATTACGGAAACAAATAATGAGGTCGTTGAAGATAGATCCAACAAAGTTCTTTGTGAATCTGGTGGGTCATTTTCTAATTGGTGCTGGATTTATTGCAAGTCCATTGATGATGAAGAAGTCAGTGAAGCTATACTTTACGCATATGTAACCTATTATGATTTATGTAGTTATGTAGAGATAGGAGGTTAACAATATAGAGGAATGAGAGCTTCGAGCAGTACATCACACCGACTTCTCGGTAAGTACTCGATTGGAATGCTATGGTGAAGCAAGAGAACATGATTTCTTTCTTTGGGATAAGTTCTGTTTGGGTGACTTAAAGATAATGACATAAATGTCGCCCAGAAGATGTTGGATATGAAACTATGCCTAGTAGTGATGATAATGATGAGGAGGATGATAACTACTTCAGAGCACTTACGCCACATCATCCCTTAGTGTTAGGGACTTGATTGTTGATTACTCAATTAGAATAAGTCATACAGAAGAGCACCTAATATGGAATAATGATTATTTGGGTAGCGTTGAAACATCTAGAGAATGGGATGAGGACTTTACATTCGATGGCCCATCAAATCATTCGATCTTTGAGGAGGATAACTGCAGGCATCGACAACAATAGATGTATTATATTTTTTTGTACATTTGATGGCATGTATTTGTGTTTTATGTTTTTTATGTTTACTCATTCCTTCTCATTGTGTAATCCTAGTGATGTTTATTGTTTATTTATTTTGGTTAATTCGATGCGAGGAGGAAGATTTAATGTGGAATTACATATAGTTCAAATCTAATTTTAAAACTATTTGTCATATATGTATTTATTATGGTAAAGAGTCAAATGAAAATACATCTAGAGTCAAAATTCACATTACTAGTTTTAATGTGTTTTGGAAAAGTAAATGTTAGCAAGTGTAAAATAACATCTTCAAATATAAGAAAAGAGCTGATTATTTTTTAAGAATGAGTAAACCCATTAAAGCTCAATTTATATATAGAATATATTGAGAGTGTTTGATATTACCAAGGAATTATATGTATTCAACAATCTTTGTATTATGACAAAAATGAGTGTATAACTTTCACTTTACTTCAAAATTTATATGTTACAAAAAATTATTTAGGGTATTCGTCAACATGAAAGTTGTAGAATTTTTATTACCTTCTATACCAACTATGCAGAAATCGATGAGCGATATGGCCAAAAAATGGGCTATTAACTTAATTTTTTTTTAAAATCATTTATCGATTGCTGATCGTGAGCGTATTGATATGAGTGCAGGTTATAGGGTGCTATTAAATTTTTTAAGCGGGTTAATTACCTAATTAAGTTATTAATTAGGGCTAATTTAAAAATTAAGCCAAATAAAATACTAGGATTTTGCATTAACATGGTGAGGACAAAGCCTCAGAGGTAAAATATTACGTTGATGCACGTAGCTTTACGGGACTCAATCTCCCGATGTCGTGGGTTTTCTGTTTTTAACGGCGATGTAATTTGACGGACGGTGACCACGCCGTTTATCCTGGCCCGACCCGGCCTGACCCGCCTCGTTCAAACAACGGGAGAAAAAGCCTCGTTAGAATGCTGGGAAAAATTTAAAAGAAATATATATCTAGATTTAGGATTTAGGGGTGTATTTTTTTCTTATAAACCGAGCTCAGAGAGAGAAAGAGATTTTCTCATTTCCTTTTTATGAAAGAACCATAAAGATGGAGAACGAAGACCTTGAGGAAATAACTGAGGATGCATTAAATAAAATTTATCGGTAATTTTTCTCAACCGTTGTATATGTACAATTTTTTTACGATTTGTTAGTGTTATTCCTTAAAATTATTTTATTTAGTGTATATTTCCTGTTTGGAGTTCTTTGCAAGAGGACTTTGCTTATTTTGAAGGATTTTTTTACATCTGTACTCTGTCTCTGTACTCTCATGAGAACAAATAATTTTGAATATTTTTTTTTATATTTTGCACGGATGGAGAGAATATGGTCATTACATTCCATTAGAAGTAATTTTGTGATTGTTTGGTTAATCTTTATGGGAGATTTTCATCTGTACTCTCTATACTCTCTGTACTCTCCTAAGAGTATAAAACATTTTGGGCAATTTTTTCCACTTTGTGTGGCATGTTTGGAGGAAATATGTTTATTACAATCCATCACGAACAATTTGGAGGCTGTTTGGTAATTTTTTAGTATTATTTTGCATCTGTACTCTTTGTACTCTCTTGAGAATTTTCTGATTTTACCATTTTTTCCAATTTCTTTGGTGCAGTTGTTGATTATGTTTATTAAATACCGGTGGTAAATTTTGAGGGATGTTTGGATGGTTTTGGAGGATTTACGCATCTGTAGAGCATTAGTTATTTTTTCACTTTTTGTGGTCTGTTTGGAGGAAATATATTCATTACAATCTATGAGGAACAATTTGGAGGCTGTTTGGTTATTTTTTTAGTGTTATTTTGCATCTGTAGAGTACAGATGATTTTTGGTCATTTTTTTCAGTTTCTTTAGACTGGTTGTTGAGATTATTTTCATTACATATGTACTCTTTGTACTCTCTGTACTCTCTTGAGGGTACAGAGCATTTTGGTTATTTTTTGTCTATTTTTTTGGCCTGTTTGGAGAAAATATATTCATTAGGCACAATTTGGAGGATGTTTGGTTGATTTGTTAGTATTTTCTTGCATCTGTACTCTCTATACTCTCATGAGAGTACATATGATTTTTGATCATATTATCCAGTTTCTTTGGCACAGTTGAGAGTACATTAGTTGGAAGCAATTTGTTTGGATGGTTTAGGAGATTTTGCATCTCTCTTTGTACATTCCCTTGCACTCTTTAGTAATGAAGTCATTGATATTTTATAGAGGCTTCATCTGCATCAATTCATTAGACTCCACGAAATTCAGCAAGATCAATAGCCATTATCTCAATCCTGTCTTGTTGGGACATAGAGAAGTAAGCTTTCTTTTTGGGTGGGCAGTGCATTCCTTTCACCAGATTGAAGTTAAATTTGGGGATGCTAAATGGAGAAGGCTTTATGGAATAGAGGTAATATGCTTTATCATTTCTTAGTGAAGAAGCCTTAAAGAGCATCTTGAAGGTAAAAATACAAAGCAAAAGATGCCTTCGAAAACAAAAGAAGCGAAAGAGCATCACCCCGATGAAGTTGGTGATAATAGGGATGCCAACAGAAGGTCTTATGGCATGAGAATTGTGCTATTTCCTACTTTGAAGATAAGAGCATCTCGAAGGTAAAAAAATACAATGAAAAGAAGCCTATTCAAGAAGATTTTCTCAGATTTGTACTCTTTTACTCTCTGTACTCTTTGTACTATGTACTCTCTGTACTCTTCTCAACTTATGAGTAACTTGATATATCTTATTTATATTTTATGATGATTTCTTTACTTGTTTGGGTTTGGTTATTTTTAATTATTATTTTGCATATGTACTCTCGCCTCTTGAGAGTCTAACAATATTTTTCCAATTTCTTTGGCATGTTTGGAAGAAATTTGTTCATTATATTACATTGAAGTAATTTAGAGGGATGTTTGGATGATTTTGCATATGCACTCTATTTAAATATTTTTCACTTTATTTTTGGCTTGTTTGGAGGGAATATGTTTATTTGTGGAGCTATTTTACATGTCACATTTATGTGGACTTATGCAGAAGTGAATGTGGTCAATGAACAGTGATGATGAAGTCGTGATGTAATAATATTTGGAAACTCCTTGGCTTAGAATGAAACAGGCATTATTGTATCTTGTGACTCCATCAAACTTTAATGTTGGAAGGACCATACTAGTTATTGGCCAAACTCCAAAAAATTGAAATTAAAAGATTTTTTATGTGTAAAAGTAGGTCGAAAGAAATCTGCCAGTCTAAATGACTTACCAAAATTCCAAAACTGGATAGCTTGTCGGTATGATTAGATTCTCTGTTGACTTGACGAACGATGGTTAAAAAATATATAGAAAGTCATAATCATTCATTGACAAAGCTTGCTGACCTACATCTTCTCACATCACACAGATGCATTAGCAATGAAAAGGCTTCCGTGTTGAAGACAATGACAGAGGCAGGAATTAGAGCAATTGATGCATTCAACTATCTAAGTGAGGAGGTTGGCAGTGTAGAGAATATTAGATCTACGAAAAGAGATGCTTTTAATTTTATTCATAAAGAGAAAAGATCAAGGATTGCGAATGGTGACAGTAATGCATTAATACAACTGCTCAAGGAAAGGCAAGTAGCGGGCGATATGTTTGCATGGGATGTACAAGTTGATGAGTCAGATTGCTTAGTAAGTTTTTTTGGAGCAATGGCATGTCTAGGATAGAATATGACTATTTTGGTGATGTGATAATTTCTGATACAAGTTATCAACTTAATAAATATAATCTTATTTGTGCCC